>JAFMOB010000683.1:339942-342051 GCA_018985215.1 Larimichthys polyactis | reverse complement strand
AGCCCTCAGTTCATACAGATTTTCTGCTATTTTAAAGCCTCAGTAAAAGGCGACTTTAAAAGAAGTGACTGTACATATAATCAGAAATATGGACTCTTTAATAAGCTGTAACTTCCTGTCTTCTTCCTCTGGATGCAGTTGTCGAGGTTCCAGGGTGAAATCATTTCTGCACTTCGTTTGGCTTTGTTGCTGTCACTGTTTCAAACGTCTATAAAGAATTGAGATTCATTAAAACTAAAAACCTCTCTCCCTCTATCCTCTGCCTTCCTCCACCCTTCTCTCCGAGCCTCTCTGAAGGTCAGTCGCTCCAAAGCAGCGGTCTATAACGATTACCAATTTCATCAATTCTGCTACAGCGAGGGAGGCCGGGGGAGGACGGGGGGAGGACGGGGGGAGGGCTTTATCATGTAACTGCACAAGGAGGGCGAACACCAATCAGAGCTGTTCTACGATAAATAAAAAAACAGCTTACTGACCTTCTGTCTAAGTGAAACAAAGTGAAAAGGACAATTAAAGTGCAGGAGATTTATGAGGTGATTTATGAGGCGCTGATGGAAGTCACACGGGAGGAAACACTGCAGCAGCATGTCGGCTGTAAACAGTCTGAAGCGATGTTAGCGCCCTCTACAGGCAGCTGTGGTCATTACAACATGACACAACAAACATACAATGGTTTGTTTGGAGAAAAGATCTGAGATATGACATGAATTTTCAAGTGTCTCATGTTAAAATGTCATATTTGAATCATTCATCCTCTAAACTTTGATTTTATCTCCTGACTGTCAGCACTGACAACACCGACCCGCTCAGCCGTCACAAATCAATCCGACCATGTAACACTGATACGACAGGAGAGATCGACTCCCAAAGGTCGTATAGTATATGACGAGTACGAGCGACAGCATACCACACCCTCAGATGTACCAACACCAACCGGTCCCAACTGGAACAGAATCCGTCAACTGGTCGACCATCCAACAAACCTTTATCCTTAAACGTTGGAATAAGTTGATTGTCAATATGACTGTTGGTGAGTGCCATTGACAAGCATACCAGACCTTCGTCACCACCAACTGATCCAGACTGGAACAGAATCTCTCCAACCCAGTCGACCATCCAACAAACCTTTATACCTAAATGTTGTAATAAGTTGATTGTCAATATGACTGTGTCATTGACAAGCATACTGAACTTTCGTCATCACCTGGTTGACGTTGTGACGTGGTCGCAGTTTAGAAAAGTTTCATAGTTTCATGGCACTAAAGTTACGTTGCAGACTTCATGGTTCAGGAAGTAACATCAGGTTGAGCACAGTAACTTGACTGATGGTCAACAGTCATCAACAGTCATCAACAGTCAGCAACAGTTATCGACAGTTATCAACAGTCATCAACAGTCATCAACAGTCATCAACAGTTATCAACAGTCATCAACAGTTATCGACAGTCATCGACAGTCACCAACAGTCAGCAACAGTCATCAACAGTCATCAACAGTCATCAAAGGTCATTGACAGTCATCAAAGGTCATTGACAGTCATCAACAGTCATCAACAGTTATCAACAGTTATCAACAGTTATCAACAGTCATCAGCAGTCATCAACAGTCATCAGCAGTCATCGACAGTCATCGACAGTCATCGACAGTCATCAACAGTTATCAACAGTCATCAACAGTCATCAACAGTCATCGACAGTCATCAACAGTTATCAACAGTCATCAACAGTTATCAGCAGTCATCGACAGTCATCAACAGTCATCAACAGTCATCAACAGTCATCAACAGTCATCGACAGTCATCGACAGTCATCAACAGTCATCGACAGTCATCAACAGTTATCAACAGTTATCAACAGTCATCAACAGTCATCGACAGTCATCAACAGTCATCGACAGTCATCAACAGTCATCAACAGTTATCGACAGTCATCAACAGTTATCAACAGTTATCAACAGTCATCGACAGTCATCAACAGTCATCAACAGTCATCGACAGTCATCGACAGTCATCAACAGTTATCGACAGTCATCGACAGTCATCGACAGTCATCGACAGTCATCGACAGTCATCAACAGTCATCGACAGTCATCAGCAGTTATCAGCAGTCA
>JAFMOB010000683.1:327442-337442 GCA_018985215.1 Larimichthys polyactis | reverse complement strand
GTCGCCTGCGAACAGCTGTGTGTGTGTGTGTGTGTGTGTGTGTATGTGTGTTAATATTTGAAGAGTCGGGGTCAGTCAGTGTTTACATTCCAGCGGTTGTAAAGTAGCCATCAGCCTTATTTACCCTGTGTGTGTGTGGGGTGGACTCAGTGACCAAATCGTAATGGTTGCTGTCAACATAGTTCCCGCCAACGCCGACCACTGTATACACACACACACACACACACACACACACACACACACACACACACACACACACACACACACACACACACACACACACACACAGCCACACAGAGTTTCATGTTGGACTCTCAGGTGTCTGACTCAGGTCTGTTTGTTCACCTGGTGGAGCTCCCTCAGGTGTCTACAGGTGAGTCCAGACTGGATGGACACGTCCATCACTGAGCTGTCACGTTGATTCTCTGAACGTCTGCACGCTCGGTTCTTTGTTTCTGGTTCTGTCCGACAGGACTCTCTGGCTTGGTTTGGTCCACACTGTGTGGCAGCCAGGTTCCCCAGAGGATGAATCATCCTGACACTAACACAAAATATCCTGAGGGGAACACGAACGTCTGAACAAAGTCATGACAGTCAATGAATCATTTAGAATATTGATCAACGCCATCGACTAAAAATGTTCGACATTGTTCAGTTCAACCTCTGGGAACCATGAATGTGACGATCCATCTGACTGTTCGGACAAAACAAACGATAATCCAGTTGAATCCATCCAGTAACTGTTTCGAACTATGTGGGAACCAATTCAGAGAAAGGTCACATCAGGAGGTTCGTCCTCTGGGAACCATCAATGTACATTTCAATCTGTCGGACAGTCGTGGAGATATTTTACTCGACACATTGCTGATAACTGATTCTCACGC
The DNA here is from genome assembly GCA_018985215.1 of Larimichthys polyactis. NCBI lineage: Eukaryota > Metazoa > Chordata > Actinopteri > Sciaenidae > Larimichthys > Larimichthys polyactis. Next base: position 336,558 of record JAFMOB010000683.1, on the reverse strand, counting down.
CGTCTGATCTTTTCATACGACTTTGTACAACGTCACAAGTTCGATTCCGGTCGAGGACGTTTGCTGAGGACAGAAACAAAGTTCAGAGCTGGACTGTAAAGTTTTTATTGTTCCATTATCGTCTGTTCTGACTCGTATGAAAATGTGAGGATACAAACAGAGCTGGGTGGACCAGCTTTCCTTCCTTCCCTCCCTCCCTCCCTTCATTCATCCCCCCTTCTCTCCCTCTGTCCTCCCTCCCTCTCCCTCCTGACTGACCTCAGTGTTGTGCAGCTAAAACACACGTGTTCTACAAGCAGGAAGCAATAAACGCACACACACACACACACACACACACACACGCACACACACACGGCTGCAAACAAGTGTGACAAGTGTAAGTACAACATGGCCTCAAAACTAATGCGAGGAGCACATCAGCAAAGTGGAGCAACACAGCAACAAAGCTGCTCTGACGAACAGCTCCGACCACAGAAACTGACACACAGTGAAGTAGAGCAGAACTGAGTATCTCTCACACACACACACACACACACACACACACACACACACACACACACACACACACACACACACACACACACAGATCAGTCCATAAATGATGACCTCACAGCGGCATTCACGCTGACGCTGAAACACAAAAAACTGAAATGAAGTGGAACAGAGTAGGTGGTGTACCTCCACCCGCCTGTCCGGCCGGCTGCTGCTGCTGCTGCGTCTCCTCCCTCAGGAGCTCCTCGCTGTCAGCAGGTGTTCTCCTCTCTGACCCCGAGCAGGAGGAGGAGGAGGAGGAGGAGGAGGAGGAGGAGGAGGAGGAGGATGAAGGCTCAGATCACCTCCATAAAACTGCTGCCAAACTTGTGCTCACACTGACATGTCTTCCTGTCTGTCTGGAGAGGAAGACGAAGGAGGAAAAGGAGGAAGAGGAGGAAGAGGAGGAAGAGGAAGCTGTTCCAGCGCTCTGACTTTCTAGCACCCCCTCCCTCTTTCTCTACCTCTGTCTAACGCCGTCCCAGAGTTCCTTGGTGCAGCCGCCGCCGAGCCGCCGCTGGTGAAGCCATCTGTTGCAACAAGTCTGCCTGCCTCTCCACTTTCACTCTCCTCCCTCCCTCCCTCTCTCTCTTTCTCTGCCCGAGAGAGGAGAGAGAGGAGTGGGGAGGTGCTTTGTCCTCGCTGTGGACCAATGAGGAGGCTCAGAGACTCCCTCTCCATGACTGGAAGGGGAGGAACCAGCAGCAGAGAGGACAAAATGAAATAAATACAGGAGGAGTGTGCACACAGGCAGACAGGAGGGGAGGAGGCCAAAAGTATGTGGACGGAGGAAAAAGTTCAAGCTGCAGCAGACGACAATGTTTAAGAGCAAATCACTCATCAGGTTCATCTCAGACAAACTGCTGCAGAGCTGTGAGGTCAAACCAAACTGTGGGCATCATGGGACATGTAGGATTTACAGATTTTAACTGCTAACTTATGCACAGCTCTGGACTGTGAGCAGCAGACGATCCGGACGGCGTCAGGACGTCAGCCTGATGTCTGCAGACAGCTGGATGGAGCTAGCGTCAGCTTTAGAGAGCTACATGTCAGGAAGGGAAATTAAAGTCTGCAGCGATAAACAGGCTGCAGCGATAAACAGGCTGCAGCGATAAACAGGCTGCAGAGATAAACAGGCTGCAGCGATAAACAGGCTGCAGAGATAAACAGGCTGCAGGTAGGCGTGCACGTCGGATTTATTGTGCTCGAGATAACCAGAGTCTGCAGGTCACAGGAAGTTACTGATCCTGACACAGGAAACAAAACTCAGACTCAGACTGGGAGTTGCCAAGAGGTTAAAAGTTAAATTTCTCAGAAATGTCACTGAGGTGAACAAAACAAGAGCTGACAGCAGCTACACTTACACACAGTAGGAGTACACCTGCTCAGCACAACATATTTACCACAGTGGGTTCACACTCAAACACTGATTATATATCCTCACTTTGTATACAGTGGTGTTTGATATGGACCCATACGCAGCATGAGTAAAGGAAATCAAAGAGGACCCGCAGCACTTCCCTGAGGAACTCCATGAAAACGAATGAAACCTGCAGACTGTGAGTCAGAACATCAGCTTCACGCTGACATGCAGGCGGCTTAATGTTTGGGGTGACCACTTACTTTTGGCCATGTAGATTCAAAGTGAGGGAGAGAGGGAGAGAGGTAGGGGGAGGAGATGGAGAGAAAACAGAGATGGAGGAGGGAGGAGGAGGAGGAGGAGGAGGAGGAGGAGGGATGAAGAGGAGGAGGTGGAGTGCACATTGTAATGGAGCTGTTGGCAGAGCTCCGGGCTGCTCATGGGTATTCATGTAGCTGGTGGCTTCAGTTAAATGGAGCGAACAGGAGAGAGGAGGGGGGGAGGGAGGGGGAGGAGAGGGGGGAGAGAGGGAGGGAGAGGAGAGGGGGGAGAGGGGGGGGGGAGGAGGAGAGGGGGGGGAGAGGAGAGGGGTGAGGGAGGAGAGGGGTGGTGGGTGGGGGGGGGGGGGGGTGCTGAGTTTCAGCTGAACTCTGCTCGTGGTCTTTTCCAACACACTGACGAGTTTGAAGCCGTTAAATTAAATTAGAGCGTCGACGATGTTTCAGCAGGAAGACGTTCATTCACAGATCCACCACGTTTACTCAAAGAACTACAAACATATGTAAATAAAACTAAATGTCATGAGACAAAACATTACAACTACAGATTTAAACTAGCACAAAGACGACTTATAAAATATCATATCATGATATCACGAGCTAAACATTTTCAAAAGGTGACAAGTCACCAACCAGAGACCTGCCTGTGAGGTGAAGCCACATCCTGCAGTTCCTCTAACGTCCACTTGAGGCTGGCTCCAGACGTGAGTCAGTCTCCATAAGTCCCCATGTCCAGATGTTTTGGTCTCTGTAGCTAATTTCCTCGTTCATAACAACTTAAGTTATTCTGGATTCTCCGTTCTAAAGAAGCTAATGGCTAATTAACTGCTGCTAACTGAATCTGCCAACAGAACCGGACTCAGCAACCGGACCTGACCAGGTTGGAGCACAGCGTCTGAGAGCAACAGGGACTAACGTCACAGTACCGAGGTGATTTACAGACTTTATGATGGAAACATTGATCAGGAGTGAAGAGCTAACTGAACTGACTCACTGTTAGACTGGACACTGCTGGTTCAGAGGTTCTGTTGCTGTGTTCACTGTTAGACTGGACACTGCTGGTTCAGAGGTTCTGTCGCTGTGTTCGCTGTTAGACTGGACACTGCTGGTTCAGAGGTTCTGTCGCTGTGTTCACTGTTAGACTGGACACTGCCGGTTCAGAGGTTCTGTCGCTGTGTTCGCTGTTAGACTGGACACTGCCGGTTCAGAGGTTCTGTCGCTGTGTTCACTGTTAGACTGGACACTGCCGGTTCAGAGGTTCTGTCGCTGTGTTCGCTGTTAGACTGGACACTGCCGGTTCAGAGGTTCTGTCGCTGTGTTCACTGTTAGACTGGACACTGCCGGTTCAGAGGTTCTGTCGCTGTGTTCACTGTTAGACTGGACTCTGCTGCTCTACACAATCAAGCTCTCAAAAGGTTCGTTGGCCTTGACTTTCAGATAAACCACGACCTGCATCCCATGTTTTACATGTGCTGCAATGACAATAAAAACTCCTTGAATCCTTGAATCCTTTTTGTTTCACGGATGAACTTTTGCTGCTTTGTGGTCAGATCTTCAGACTTTGTTCAGGTTTAGTGGAATGTACGATGTCAATGATGGTCTTCACAAGCACAAGTACAAACCTGTGAATGTGTGCACAGCTCAGACCCACAGGACAGTAGAGGAATGAAGCCATCTGGATATATGCCCGAACGACTACACACACACACACACACACACACACAGACACACACACACACACACACAGACACACACACACACAGACACAAACACACACACACACACACACACACACACAGCAGTAAAGCATCCTGGGAAAGCAGTTGTCCAGCTGCTGCAGCCTCGAGGCGTTTAAAGAAAAAAAACAAAGTGCACATTAAATCAGCGATAGACTTCCAGTTATTTACTCAGCAGTTTGTTTCCTCTGGGCTCAGCACAGTGAAGAGTGTCGACTGTAACAAGTCTGAGAGAGTCTGAGAGCAGATCAACTGACAACCTGAACAACTGACCCAAACACTGTCCGTCCATTCAGCACCAACACCACGCTGTCATTCAACACAGGAACTCTGCCAACAAGTCTTAACACAGCAAATATATTTTATATACTGTTTATAGATATGCAAATACATGGATAATTTCTTCAGATGTACCAAATAAAGTCTACAAATACGTTTGACCAAATGCAGACAGGGAAACAAGAAGAACCACGACAACCAGCATGCACGGGACCAAACCAGACCACTGAACTCTCAGGCCGTCTGTCCGTCACAGCGGACACGTAAAAAAGCAGAAGTACAATCTGTAAGTTTGAACAACCTTACAGCCTGCAGCCAGAGCTGGGAGCTCTGGGCTCATTTGCATATACCTGTTCATTTGCATATCCTGCCCACATTATAATGATACACATCTGGTTGGAAAGTTTCCCTTCACACACTTGTGTTTCACTGCGTTTGAATAATGGCTATCTCGTGGATCCTCCGGTCAACGTTCTCAGAACTGAATGCTACGTGTCCGTGAGAAGCCGTTAGGCTGGTGAATGTTCCGACGACTGAACAAACCACAGAACAGAAAAACTAAACTAATCTGTTTTCTGCTGCAGCCTGCTCGACCAGGGAGCGCTCAGTCGTGATCGGCCTGTGGAAATATTCACAGCTGATTATCTCCGTACACCTGAAGGTAAGAGAGTGAATATATATACACGAAGCAAATCTGGTTCTTGTTAAGGGCTTTGGAGAACTGTAAGTTCTCTGGAGAACCTTTTTGCTGTTTAAGGTTCTTTGGAAAACTGATTATTGGTTCTCTAAGTGGACCCAAGAACTGATAGGTAAAAGGTTCCCCGATGGCATCACCATGAAGAAGCACTTTAGGTTCAAACAGAGGAGATGATGTAAAGTTCAGCACACGGAGACATCAGCATTCAAATCATGCGTCCCATGACCCGGTTCAGGTTAAGGACAGATGATGGTGGTTTGGTTAAGTATTGAAAAGGTGAACGTGTTCTGCTTCAGGCTACGAGTCCAATTTTATTCATGCAGCTGAAAAATCACAATTTTCCAAAACGGGCATACAACATTCAACATCGTCCGAGCCTTGACCCTGAAACACTGAAAGAAGATCCACAGAGGAGGAATCTCTCTGCCACGACATGAAGGAAGCATCGACTGCACAGAACCAACAGAATCCGTGATGGTAACTTTAAGCCTGGAGTTTGGTCTGTCGTATAAAACACATGAAGTCAATCATGGCTTGGCCTGATGTTCCTTCTCGTGCCACCATGAGGTCACATTTTCATTTTTCGGCATGAAATATTAATGTCCATCGAGCTGTGGTTTGTGAACTGGTGCGGTCCGTGATTATTCAACACCTCCCGACTGCTAAACATTTTCAAAACTCATTACAGCCTCCGGTACTGATGTCCAGTCCTGCAGCTCAGAGTGAAACTCGGCTGGTGCTCCCTGTTTGATTTCTGCTGATGGGCAGATTATCCTCCTCTCTCTCTCTTTACACTGTCAGGCACATTTTTGCTCAAGTTGAGACATTTTCAGCTGAACCTGAACATGTTTCGCTTCAGTTTGAACCACCAGAAGAAAATCTGCATCTTTTGACTGTCTATGAAATCCTGCTGATGTTTCATGTTCAGTTTTTGGGAAACCTGCTGTGAACACGGACATCATAATCATTGAACAAACAAATCCAAAAGTTACGGAGCAGCTTGATAACATGAAAGCTGTGAGCTCAAACCAGAACATGACGTCTCAATGTTCTGCTTCAGACTCCATGTCTGAGCTAACGTTAGCTCATGTTGCTCACTGTTGACACTGTAGATCAGGGGTGGACAACTCGTCAGAGACTAAGAGACACTTTTTATTCTGTGTTACTGCAAAGAGCCACATCATACACATGGGCACACATGAACATCATCCCATTCCTTAATCATGTATGCACGCACACGCAGACCTCTGCTCAGCCAGATTTAATGAAAATAACCACACCAACATGATAATATCAGTTATTTTCAACAGTTAACATTGTGTGCAAGATTTCAACGGCGTCAATGAGGCGTTTTTTAATGAAGTCCCCTTCGTTGTATGGCTTTTTAGCCCGTGCTATGTTCCAAGCCAGTTGATATGATGCAAGCGTTACGGTCTCTGAGTGTTTCGTAAATCTTTGGAAAAACTGCATCTGCTTTTCTGCCTGACTTTCAAAGCGACCAACTTGTGCTTGTGAAGTTCAGTCCCTTTTGGAAATTCCTGTTCGATGTTAGGATGGAGTGAGCTGAAGTGACGCTGAAGGCAGAGCGGCTTGCCATTACGTTCAACAAAAAAACATAAACTCTCCCACTCTGTCAAAACGTCCTGTGTTCTTTGGCTGTGCTTTTTTCCTGCCATTTTGAGAGCTAACATGACGGAAATTGTTTACAACGCAAATGATGTCGCGCCACAGATTCTCTTGTCGCGTGTTTGACGTCACTCAAACAGGCTTACCTGGTCAGCGTGCCATCTAGCCGTAGGAATGAACGGCAACGCCAGCCAAGCATATTTGACGCATGTCATGTGGAAGCTCCTGAAGAGCCGCATGAGGCTCGGGAGCCGCGGGGTGGCCAGGCTAGCTGTAGAGCTTCAACGTCAGATCCTTTGTCTCGAGTTCTCTACGTAGAAATCAGTCCACAGACTGTAGGAGGCTGAACCACTGTCTGTTAACAGACTGAGCTAACATGAACTAACAGCAGCTAACAGACTGAGCTAACATGAGCTAACATGAGCTAACAGCAGCTACAGACTGAGCTAACATCAGCTAACAGCAGCTAACAGTGGCTAACAAACTGAGCTAACATGAGCTAACAGCAGCTAACAGACTGAGCTAACATGAGCTAACAGCAGCTACAGACTGAGCTAACAGCAGCTAACAGACTGAGCTAACATGACCTAACATGAGCTAACAGACTGAGCTAACAGACTCAGCTAACAGCAGCTAACATGAGCTAACAGCAGCTAACAGCAGCTAACAGACTGAGCTCACATGAGCTAACAGCAGCTAACAGACTGAGCTAACATGAGCTAACAGCAGCTAACAGCAGCTAACAGACTGAGCTAACATGAGCTAACAGCAGCTAACAGACTGAGCTAACAGCAGCTAACAGACTGAGCTAACATGAGCTAACAGCAGCTACAGACTGAGCTAACAGCAGCTAACAGCAGCTAACAGACTGAGCTAACATGAGCTAACAGCAGCTACAGACTGAGCTAACAGCAGCTAACAGACTGAGCTAACATGAGCTAACATGAGCTAACAGACTGAGCTAACAGACTCAGCTAACAGCAGCTAACATGAGCTAACAGCAGCTAACAGCAGCTAACAGACTGAGCTCACATGAGCTAACAGCAGCTAACAGACTGAGCTAACATGAGCTAACAGCAGCTAACAGCAGCTAACAGACTGAGCTAACATGAGCTAACAGCAGCTAACAGACTGAGCTAACAGCAGCTAACAGACTGAGCTAACATGATCTAACAGCAGCTACAGCTGTCAGCAGTTTACTTCACTGTCCATCATAAACTCTGTAAATCACAGAGAGTTGAGGCGGAGCAGCCGGAGGACATCAGAGGGAAAACCAGAAAACATTTCCTCCATAAAATATGATCCAGTTTCACCAGAATCACTGAAATAGTTGCTGCTGTGTGACTTAGTGAAATAGTTGCTGCTGTGTGAACAGAGTTCGACATCGTCGTTCCTGCAGGACAGCAGCAGCTGTGAGCCACCACATAAATCACGGAGCAGGTCCAGATCCGACATCTCAGCTTTTTAGTTTAGTTAGAAAACACAATTTGGACATAAATCCTGTTTACTGCGAGTGTTGATTTTCTCTTTAGGCTCCCAGCGGGCTCTGAACTGTCGATACCATCGACAAAGAGACAAATGGGCCTGCACTCCGGACTCTAACAGCACTGCAGAGTCTGTTAAAAGTAAAATCACTGCTGTCGGCTTCGGGTTTATCGGCAGAGCTTTGTGCTGTTTAGGTCCGGCACTGCAGAGATGCTCTGACAGGAAGGACCTGAACATGTGGACTGTCTTTGTTAATAAGACTAATGGACCTGCAGTGACAGGGTTTAAATCATCATTAGCATGTAGTGATCGGTTTGAGATGTTGGTTTGAAGGAGTAACAGACTGAAACCTGCAGGATTCATCAAATACAGCTTCTTTAAGACGAGCTAAGTCTGGGGAGACTGGACCTCTGAACGTGTTCAAGACGTCAGTCCGTGAATTCAAACTCGGATCCCTGTAGTGCAACTTGTTTTGTTTTGTTTTGTTGTCCAGTCAGGTGACGTGGTTTGAAGATGAGGTCCCGTGTGAAACGTTGAGTGATGCTGCTTTGGCAGATACGTAACATAAAAATCCATTACTTGAGTACGACATGTATGTTACTAGAAATGTTTCCCAACAAACTTTATTGTGGAAACTTTGGCGGACTTGACATTTGGACTCAGATCTGGTTTCTGTTCTCCTGGTTGGCTGGCTGGAGGATTTTTTCTCGAGAAGAATTACGACATAATGTTTGTTCAGGTGAGTTTCAGTAAATTGTCCTAAATGGTGTCTAACCTGAAGCTGAAAATGAGCACACACACACACACACACACACACACACACACACACACACACACTGTAATATTCATACTCAGTGTTTCATGTGGAGGATGGAGAGCGATCAGTAGCACAGAGATCAGATCCACGTCGTCGTTTCAAGGACTCAGTTCCATAAAAGTGAAGGTCCAACTCACACACACACACACACACACACACACACACACACACACACACACACACACACACACACACTCACACACACACACACACGCACACACACTGAGATGATTCATCCGAGTGTTTTATGGCCTCGGCTCAGAATGAAAAGTGTCGGTTAGCAGCCGCCTCGCTGCAGAACGACTGC
>JAFMOB010000683.1:297442-324942 GCA_018985215.1 Larimichthys polyactis | reverse complement strand
TAATATTTACATCCAGATATGGACGTCCTCCTCCTCCACCATCTGCTCCTCCGTCCGTCCCTTCACACCCTCCTCCTCCACCCATCTGTCCGTGCCTCCGTCAAACATCCATCAGCTGCTATTTAACCGTTCTGATGCTTCTCTGCCTCTTTTGTGGAGTTAATGACCCTCTCCCCCTCGTTTCCCATGTCTGCTGTGTGTGTGTGTGTGTGTGTGTGTGTGTGTGTGTGTGTGTGTGTGTGTGTGTGTGTGTGTGTGTGTGTGGTCTGACTGATGGCCATTCTGTGTGTCGGGGCATGACGGGGCCTCTAAAGAGAGGAGGCAAAGTGAAAAGAAAGAGCGACTGAGCCAAGACGGATAGAGCGAGAGGGCAGAGAGCATGCTGGGATTGTGTGTGTGTGTGTGTGTGTGTGTGTGTGTGTGTTACTGTGTGTGTGTGTGTGTGTGTGTGTGTGTGTGTGTGTGTGTGTGTGTGTGTGTTACTGTGTGTGTGGGGGGGTTGTAGGGAAGGGTCAGTCTAATTTGCAGCTCATTGAATAGAAACAAGCTTCCTGTGACGGCGGGTTGGGGGGTCGTCAGAGCATTGCTGTGTGTGTGTGTGTGGGTGTGTGTGTGTCTGTGTGTGTGTGTGTGTGTGTCTGTGTGTGTGTGTCTGTGTGTGTGTGTGTGTGTGTCTGTGTGTGTGTGTGTGTGTGTGTGTGTGTGTGTCTGTGTGTGTGTGTGTGTCTGTGTGTGTGTGTGTGTGTGTGTGTGTGTGTGTGTGTGTGTGTGTGTGTGTGTGTGTGTGAGACGTTAATGTCTCAGTGTTTGTCCAAATCTACATTCAAGTGTCCGAACATGAAAGCAGGCATGTGCTGGTCACATGATCACGAAGCATCGAGCTCGTGAGATGGAAACGTTCGTCGATGTTAACCCTGAACCGTGCTCGGGTTCTTTCACGTCCTCCTCAAACGTCCTGAAGCTGCTGACTGCAAGAGTCAGTGAAACACAGAGTAAGCATTGTCACGGAGGACTGTTGTCAGGACGTCTTTGTCTCTACAGGTGTCTCCATCCTGGACACAGACAGCCTTTCTCCTCCTTCCCTCCTTTCTCCTCCTTCCCTCCTTTCTCCTCCTCTCTCCTCCTCACCAGGAGGTCACGGGGTTGACAGGAAGCATCCATCACCCAGCGCCTGCATTCTCTCCATCGCCTCCGATGGCGGGGTGTGTTGTCACGGCGACATTGTTGAGTGACAGGTCGTATCTGTGGCTGCCGGACACGCCGACTCTCTCACGATCTATTCCTGTCGTGTCCTTGTTTACTCGAGTACTTAAGTACAGATGTGAGGTACTTGTACTTCTCGTGATACTTTTACTCCACGACAGAAAGAAATATTCGATTTTTCATGAACAAACAAGTTTATAAAATCTGATGTTGTGAAATAAACGACAGTTTGGGTGCGGGGGAGTGGAGCCAGTGTCGTGCCAGAACAGGAGCTGGGCTCAGCAGCCTCTATGGACATAATGGCAGAGGAGAAGAGCGTGAAGGACTGACTGGTTCTCTGTTTGATTTTCTTTGTATTTTTTAACACAGACTAAATGAAAACCTTGTTCAGCTTCTGGTCAAATGAAGTTTGAGAAAGGAGCCGAGGTTTCTGGGAAAGTTCCCGCTGTGTTTCCAGGAACAGTTTGAACATAATGTGTCCTGTTAGAAAGCTTCAGTCTGAAGAGAGTTTAATGATTTCATAAACACATTTCCATCATGAGAGGTCACACTAACAGGATAAACAGTCGACGCAGATGTTTGACTGCAGGTGGACGATGAATTCTTTTAATGGTTCAGTTTGACGGTAATCAGACATCCAGAAGGCAAAACTAGAGTTTGAAGCAGAATGAGCTGACGGTGAAATGTTTCACATGAAGCAGGAGCTCTTCATGCCGCACACTAACGACTTTTATTATCGTTACTGTGACGTCTTTTAAATGTTTGTCTGTGTTGAAAATCCTGCAGAGTCTGAGCAAGTTCAACCACTCCAACGTCTGAGTGTTGAAAAGAGAACAGCTGATTATCTGCCTGTTATCTGTGTGTGTGTGTGTGTGTGTGTGTGTGTGTGTGTGTGTGTGTATGACTATTTTAAGCACTGACTTCAGTGAAAGTATCCAGGTACGCTCAGTTTGAAACTGTGACTGCATTCATGTCAACTCAAGCTCTCACCAACGACCAACAGTCAGACAGAGAGCTGACGATCAACGTTCTGTTGGAGATGAGAGCTGCCGACTGACCCAAAGCATCATGGGCAACTAGTGGACAGCAACATCATCATCAACAACAACAACAACAACAACAACAGCAACAACAACAACAGCAACAACAACAACAACATCAGCAACAATAACAGCAACATCATCATCAACAACAACAACATTAACAACAATAACAACATCAGCAACAGCAACAACATTAACAACAATAACAATAACAATAACAACAACATCAGCAATAGCAACAACATTAACAACAATAACAACAACAATAACAACATCATAACAGGCGTAACATTTGTTTCTCGCTCTCGTTGGGAAACGTAAATGTTCTGAAATCTTTGTGACGTTTGTGATTCGTTATTTAGTTAATGAGAAGACAGCAGTCTGTGATCACTCTTTATATTTACATAAACATTTATATTTATATTTACATATCTGTCTTCATATCAGTGTTTTATGTAAATATTATTTCCTCTATTTAAAGTTGAAACAGGAAGTTGACTTGTCGACTGTAGACTGTCAAATTAAAACGATTTAGTGTTGAAGAAAAATCTTTAACACGACGACTCCAAGTGTCTGTGTCAACACGTGAAGCCACAGAACCACAGATCTATTCTGTCTAATGACTTCAGAGTGTGTGTGTGTGTGTGTGTGTGTGTGTGTGTGTGTGTGCGTGTGTGTGTGTGTGTGTGTGCGTGTGTGTGTGTGTGTATCTGTGTGTGTGTGTGTATCTGTGTGTGTGTGTGCGTGTGTGTGCGTGCACGTTCATTATTTAACAGAGTCTAATTATGTTTCGCCTGTCATGTTATTTCGTTCCATCATGCCACTCTTCATTATGTGTCCCACACACACACACACACACACACACACACACACACACACACAGACACACACAGACACACACAGACACACACAGACACACACACACACACACACACACACACACACACACACACACACACACACACACACTCACACACACAGCAAAACCACAAATCCATTCCAGTCTGTTGTGATCCGGCTGTCATTTGGACTAATAACATAACAGCCTGTGTGTGTGTGTGTGTGTGTGTGTGTGTGTGTGTGTGTGTGTGTGTGTGTGTGTGTGTGTGTGTGTAGAAGTGACAGAGTAATTAGCAGCTCTGTGGTTTGAAGTAAACAGGTCTGAAATATAATCAGAGCTAATGAGGAGACTGACTTTTAGTGGTTGGTGAGAGCTTGGTGAAATAAAAGGCTGAAAGACAGACGCCGAGCTGGGCTGACTGCTGCTGGACTAGGCAGTGAGATCAGCTGCTGCTGGGGACCTGGATGATGATTGGCTGCTTGATCAGAAGTAATGTAATCAGAGTAAATACTCGAGTACAGCTAAACACAGTTACCACAAGCACTCGTCTCATTTCAAGTTTCTGCTGCTGGAAACTCGTGAAGAAGACGACGACGTGACTTCATCTTTAGACGAACAAACAGCAGCAGACTGAGTCACTTCAACTGGAAAACACTGCTGTGTGTGTGTGTGTGCGTGTGTGTGTGTGTGTGTGTGTGTGTGTGTGTGTGTGTGTGTGTGTGTGTGTGTGTATCAGATCTCTATCAGGTTATTGATGAGCGGGACGCTCTGATCGATTCTCAGAGGTCACCTCTCTGCTCCGTCACCTCCAGCTCTACTTTCTCACTCTGCGCTCGTTTCCTCTAGATTCACTTCATCTTCTTTATTTCTGTAACGTGCCGTCTGTTAACATTAAAGCACACACACACACACACACACACACACACACACACACACACACACACACACACACACACACACACACACACACTCAGCACACACACAGACACACAGACACACACACACACACTCAGCACACACACACACACACTCAGCACACACACAACACACACACACACACTCAGCACACACACACACAGACACACACACACACACACACTCAGCACACACAGTACTTCAGTGTCCGTCTCCCATTAAACAGATTCCAGTCTGATTACAGACGGGAAGACGGACAATAAAACTCTTCATGTCCTCGTCCGTTCTGTCTGACATCGCTATGAAATCAGGATCAAGTGTGTGAGCACACAAAGACTCTCACACACTTCTGAGAAGAGTTGAAGGAAGTGGGACAGACATGGACAATAAACAGGATGAGTCCTGAACCGCGGACGCTCGGACTGACTGAGAGCGACCACAGTCATTCAGGAGGAGCGCCTCACGTTACAGTCCAAGATTTCATTTAATGAAATGTTTGTGTACAAAGAAAACTCAGAGTCTGATCAGCAGCATCAGCAGCTGGTTACTATAGAAACTGTTCATTCATATCCTCTGAGACATTTACAGTGTTTTACGTTTATTTGAAGGTGTGTGTGTGTGTGTGTGTGTGTGTGTGTGTGTGTGTGTGTGTGTGTGTGTGTGTGTGTGTGTGTGTGTTACAGTGACAGTCCCTGTGTGGTCGTGTGTAGTTTGTCCATTGTGGGCTGCTGTAGGAAGACACAGTCACTGTGGCTGGTTTCATAAGATCACGAATGACTGTCCTGGATGTTTTTCATTAATCTCAGCTGAAGTGGACTCATCTGGACTTCAGGTCTGACTCGGCTGTCAGAAACCAAAATGTAACGTTCAGAAAACGTTGTCCTCTGAAAGAGAGCAGCTCCTCGTCTCCTCGTCCTCCTCGTCCTCCTCGTCTCCTCGTCCTCCTCGTCTTCTCCACTCTCGTTGCTGTGATAGACAGAGCGTCAGTGTGTCTTCCAATGTCTGTCTCTTGACAGAAACCAGACACAGCCTCCGTCATCCTGTCCTGTTTTTCGTGGACTGGACTTTGAGTGGATTACTCTGCATCCGTTCCAGGATCGGATGTTCAGACATAATCTAACTGGTTTTAATCCCAGAAGCACAGTGACAGACACATCAGCTGTATATAAACCTCGTGGAGGAACAGTTTTGTCTGATGATCTGTACATTACAGAGGTTTACACATGTGTGAACATCTGCAGCACTTCACCAGCAACAAAAGACACTGTTGTCTGGACATCTCTGTCCGTCTTCTCTGGGACCTGAGATCTTTCTTGTGACTGCACACAGAGATTCAGAGCAAACTTTACTTCTTCGTGTTGTACGGCAGTTTCGATCGTCCGTTGATGAGTTTGACCTGTGTCTCATCATCTTACCTTCACTTGTGTTTTTGGTTTCAGCGTCAGTTTCTCGGTTCCTCGTGTTTTCCTGCCTGAGTTCAGACTTTGCTCCGTCATTGGATCATTCACCTTCTCATTAACATTTGAAATTTAACTGTCATTCTGCACCAACGTTTCCATCCGCTAACTATTCTGTGAACATTAGGAGTCTTGGTGTTGGTCAACCTGTAGAAATAATCCTGATCAGATCAATATTCAGTTTCTGGATGTTTCATTTGCTCCGTTAAAGATGATAAATTAATTCAGAGGCTGAAAATCCGACAACACGTCTCTGCAGCAGTTTGTTTCATAAGAGACGAGCAGAGGATGGGAGGAGGTGATGGAGAGATGAGTGTTGTGTGGGTGGGTGATAATGCAGTGTTGGGGGGTGTTACACAGAGGCGATAACACCACCTGTCACTTTAAAGTGTTGTTGATGTATTTTCAGTTGTATGACTAAGACGCATCCTGTTGACTCCTGACCCTGGAAACACGACCCGGGTCATCCAGCAGGGAGGATTTAAAGTCCGCAGCAGCTCCATACATTCAGGATTATGGATTATCCATCTGTCAGAGATGCTGCAGGGACGTTTACAGCCAACAACGAGGTGACCCGGCTGAACCCGAGCGGAGACAAAGGCAGAGAGGAGTCAGACAAACACATCAGTGATTCATCGCAGGGGGAAAATCATTAGGAGATGTGACCCAATAAGACCCGTCTCTTTGTGGGAAACTCACTTTTCTTCAGCACCTTTCAAAGTGTTTATATATGAAGTTATTACGATATGAGAGACACACACACACACACACACACACACACACACACACACACTCTCTCTCTCTCTCTCTTCTGTGACTTGTCCATCACTCTCAGTCCAGCGATCAGTGTTTGTGTGTTTGTCACGTTCAGCTCCTCAGACGCAGTCACATGTTTGTTACTCAACACGTGACTGTGACTGTTGCTGAGAACTTGATGGTCCATTTCAAAAAGCTGGGACAGTCGGTGTCAGAGCAGCGTCTGATATCTTTCTCTCTGCATGGTGGAGTGTGAACTTCATCTGTAGCTGCAGAGATGATCTGTTCCTGCAGTAACACCTTTATACAGTCATCTGGGCTTTGAATGCACACCGTGCTGCCCGGTGGGTCGGAGGTCACCGACACTCAGTGTTGGTTTTGGGCCTTGCCCCTCAGGTGCAGAGATTTCTCTGATTCTCTGAATCTTGGATTCTGGACTGTACACGGTGAAATCCACAAACGTTGTTCTTAAACTGTTCTTCTTACTCAGGATGGAAGAAGTCACGCAGGTTTTCAGATACAGTTGAACCTGCGTGCACGCAGTCACTGTTCAGGGAAACCAGCTGGAAGAACGTCTGACTCAAAACAGGAAGATGTTGGCTCTCCTTCAGACTCTTTCAAGGTTTCAGAAACGAGTGAACGAAGGATGAAGGATGAAGGATGAATGAGTCGACATCTGGAAGACGAAGGTTTGTGTAGATCAGCGGTTTGATCTCCAGCAGTTGAGTCTGGGTGTAATAAGGCTCCATCAAACTGTCCAATATCTGACCTTTGTATCAGAGGACAAGTGTGTGTGTGTGTGTCTGTGTGTGTGTGTGTGTGTGTGTGTGTGTGTGTGTGTGTGTGTGTGTGTGTGTGTGTGTGTGTGTGTGTGTGTGTGTGTGTGTGTAATGAGGTTGTGGGAAACTGTGTGACTCAATCTGAACATTAGTCTGGCGCTAATGGACCGGTTTAGACACGCATGAAGGACTAACACCGCTCTCAGTCTGTCTCAGTCTTCAACATGTTTCACAAACTAAAAACATCTGAATCCCGCCGCACGGCTGCACGGCTGCACGGCTGCACGGCTGCACGGCGGCCGGTGGAGCTGATGATTGAGACTCCACCTGAAGCGCCGTGCGCTGTGTGTTCAGACAGGATGCTTCACACGTTTATGACTCAGCAGTTTGTCCAAATCTACAATGAAGTGTCGAAACACGACGATGAGGCCACATAAAAACAGACGTGTGCACGTGATGCGAGCGCACGGCGCCACATCTGCAGGACAGGAGCCAGATGAACAATTCACACATCAGGCTCGTGACCAACACGGCAAAACACGACCACACCGGGAAGATACAGCTGTAATCGAGTACTTACTCTGATTACATTAAGTGTCTCAGTAAGTTTGATCCATCCACAGATTTGATATAAATACTGTATATATAGATACTGTATGTTTGACTCACAGCTGATGGAGGATGCAAACATTTCCATGTTTTTTCTAATGAATATTCATCTTCAGTGTGCATTGGTCGAGCTTTAGTCTCACAAACATTTTCTCTGCAGTCACTGAACTGTTTGAACACAAACGAGGCAGCAGCTGAACTAACGAGGTGGTCTAACAGCAACACCAATTAAATTCATTAAAGAAAGTTGATTTAATTATCAGAAACACGCCGCCTCTGATTTCACAGTGCGTGTTCAACAACTCATTATTATATTTCCGGGAATGTTATGAACGTTTGTTTCTTGATTGGAGTCGACTGGTTTTATAACGTTACCATGGAAACAGTGATAAGCAACGAGCACGGTGTGATGTCATGCTGATCTCAGCACATTCCACACGTCTAGCTGACCAATCAGAGTGCTCGTCCTGTTGTAGAATAATAATAATAATAGTAATAATAATAATTTATTTTCCATGTTCATGTCTGTGGAGGACAGACTGTCTCTGTGGTCCCTCAGCTGAGACACTAACAACATAATGACCAACACATGGAGAGGACACTGTGCCACAGCTCACATCCTCCATCACACGTCTTCATGTTTACTGTTACTGGACAGAACCGGGCTGAGCAGCCGGACTGGACCAGGACCAGGACCGGGACCGGGACGTCCCACCAGACTTCATGATGAAAGACAGCAAACTGAAGTGACTCCGCCCAGAGATGCCAGGAGCCAAACGAGCTGCTGCCAACATGTCTGCATCATAAACACTGACTGTGACTGAAATGAATCATCCAGGATCAATAACGTGATTAATAATCACTGACACAGATCAGCTGATCTCAGTGATTATTAATAACGTGATTAATCAGCTGATCTCAGTGATCTGTGTGTGAGCCAATGAGGATTCAGAATTCTCGTGTGTCTGTGTATCAAGTATCTGGATCAGTGTGAGTGTCTGCAACAGGTTTCCACAGGTAACAGGGTGTGTGTGTGTGTGTGTGTGTGTGTGTGTGTGTGTGTGTGTGTGTGTGTGTGTCAGTGAAGGTGGGCAGGTTAAGTCGAGGTTCACGACACTCCCTGAAACACAAATCATTATCTGCTGACTCACCCAAATCCCACACACACCTTACCCAGCAACAAGAGAGAGAGTGTGTGTGTGTGTGTGTGTGTGTGTGTGAGTGTGTGTATGTGTCTATGAAGCTATGTGTGTGTGTGTGTGTGTGTGTGTGTGTGTGTGTGTGTGTGAGTGTGTGTATGTGTCTATGAAGCTATGTGTGTGTGTGTGTGTGTGTGTGTGTGTGAGTGTGTGTGTGTGTCTATGAAGCTATGTGTGTGTGTGTGTGTGTGTGTGCCAAAGCACACCTGTCAAGACCTGACGCCGGCGTAGACCCTCTGGCTCTGCCAAAGACATTTGAAATGAACACACACACACACACACACACACACACACACACACACACACACACACACACACACACACACACACACACTGGAAAATATGAAAATATGGAAATATGTACCTGGAGGTGAAAACATGAAGGATCAATATACAACCACTGATCAACATTCAGACAACATTCAGACAACCTTACCATACTGAACAGTTACCTGCTGTTTGTGTAACGTTGACAGAACGTTCCAAAATAAACAGACAACCCGTCTGAAGTGAGTAACGCCCCCTGCATGATGTGAGCCAATCAGCAGCTAGATGCCACTAAACATACAAACTGCTGTGTGTCCTACAAGGCCACCGTACTGCTTCACCTCCACCCTGACCCTGGATCAGGACTGGAACCTGTTCAGGATCATTTGGATTCATGTGATGCTACCTGGACATCACTTTTTTTTTTTTGGTGGGTTTGAATGAGTCCTGACGTTCTGTCTGTCTGTCTGTCTGTCTGTCTGTCTGTCTGTCTGTCTGTCTCTGTGACTTCTGCAGTGAAGCAGTTTGCTCGAGTCGTTCAATAATAGACGGTTTCTTTCTGTTCAGTCCGACCTGAAGAGGCTGAATGAAGCACGCAGCAGGAGGGAGGCAGTAATGACTCCCACAGGGAGCGGCCTTATCGATACCCCAGAGGACCGAGGAGGAGGAGGAGGAGGAGGAGGAGGAGGAGGAGGAGGAGGAGGAGGAGGAGAAGAGGAGGAGGAGAGAGCATCATTTAACATTTAAAGGTCAGGCAGACAGAAACACAAACATCTGTCTGACTGGATGTGAACTGACTTTCAGATTATGCTCTCCTTACTCAGCGTCCTCTTCACTCTCGTCTCCTCTGCCATTATGTCCATAGAAGCTGCTGAGCCCGGCTACACTGAGTTGAATGAGCTAACAGCAGCTACAGTTGGTAGCAGGTAAAAGCAGCTTCTTCCTTATTTGACGGTTAGCCGGTGTCGCTGAAATAAAAACACTTGGCTCTTTATTCTGGAGGTTTCTAAGTTTCTGATCCTGACTGAGCGTTAACCACGTGTCACAGCTTCAAAGGCCTCCATGAGAGGCGGCTTCAAATATTAATAAGAGAGAGAGAGCACTGTAATCAATAACTCTGACTCACACAGAAACATGCCAATACCAGCTACACACACACACACACACACACAGACACACACACACAGACACACACAGACACACACACACACAGACACAGACACACACACACACTCAGATTGTCATAGTAGTCGCAGGAAGTGTCGGAGAGAACAAACTGCTGCATTCAGGGACCAGTGAGGACAGTAGGAATGAGGCGAACCGTGACGGAGGCGACCATGAAGATAAAATGAATGAAGACTTTCTTTCAGTCTCGTTTGCATTTGTCCTTTTCCGTTTGACGTTCAGCAGGATTCATTTGCCTTTCCGAGCTCTATGTAAATGAAGAGCCGACCTCCACCTGTGACCACCCACACCCAGAGCTCCACCTTTATACATCAAGTCTGCCTTTGATGAACACAATAAAAGCCTTGTCAACAAATGGATGGAACCACGACAGGGCTTTTAATTTGAAAGGGACAGTCTGCGGGGACGTCACAGAGACTACGTCCAGGTTTTAGACAGTCTGCGGGGACGTCTCAGAGACTACGTCCAGGTTTTAGACAGTCTGCAGGGACGTCACAGAGACTACGTCCAGGTTTTAGACAGTCTGCGGGGACGTCACAGAGACTACGTCCAGGTTTTAGACAGTCTGCGGGGACGTCACGGAGACTACGTCCAGGTTTTAGTCACTGCGGGGACGTCACAGAGACTACGTCCAGGTTTTAGACAGTCTGCGGGGACGTCACGGAGACTACGTCCAGGTTTTAGACAGTCTGCGGGGACGTCACGGAGACTACGTCCAGGTTTTTAGACAGTCTGCGGGGACGTCACGGAGACCACGTCCAGGTTTTAGACAGTCTGTGGGGACGTCACGGAGACTATGTCCAGGTTTTAGACAGTCTGTGGGGACGTCACGGAGACCACGTCCAGGTTTTAGACAGTCTGAGGGGACGTCACGGAGACTACGTCCAGGTTTTAGACAGTCTGCGGGGACGTCACGGAGACTACGTCCAGGTTTTAGACAGTCTGATGGGACGTCACAGAGACTACGTCCAGGTTTTAGACAGTCTGCGGGGACGTCACGGAGACTACGTCCAGGTTTTAGACAGTCTGCGGGGACGTCAGGATCCTGCAGCAACATTTTATGTTAAATACTCTGTGTCCATTATAATCAACTGAAAGTGGAAAACTGAGTGTACGGGACAGCTGTGAGGTTTGAACTGTTTCTGCTCACTTTAGCGCCCTCTGTCAGTGAGTCAGTGCTGGTCCAGTCAGTGCTGGTCCAGTCAGTGCTGGTCCAGTCAGTGCTGGTTCCGTCAGCAGATTTTCCCGCTGCGTGTGTGTCCTCGTCGTCTTGCTCTAACCTGCTTTCTTCACGTCCACAGTCAGTTTAGTTTGGCATGAAGTCTGCAGAGGAATTTCGTCCCAGCCCAGCAGAGAGAAAAGGGGGCAGTTCGAACCGGTTCCCACCCCGTTCACGTCCCACCTTTCACAGCTCGTTCTGACGGTTGCATTCCATTCAGGTGTGGCAGTGCCAGGCTTCTCTTGTTGTGCAGTTTGTGCCATAAAATCATGAGGTGAGCGTCAGGTGACTGGCGGATCATGTCGAGATGTAACAGATCTATTCATGGGAAAGAAACCGAGTCCAGAACAGCTCCTGGAACAATGCGTCTCCTAGAAATCATGTTTATGTACTCATTTGTTTGTCAGGGTGGATGATGGGAGACACGAGCAACAAGTTGTGTCAGGATTCTGCTGGATTAAATGTCCACTGTGTCAGATTACAGAATATAATCTTCATAAATCCAACCTGAAAACAAGACTTGGTATGTTTTTGTCCCAGGATGAGACGAACAGGTTCTAGATCAGACTGTCTAAAACCTGGACGTGGTCTCCGTGACGTCCCGCAGACTGTCTAAAACCTGGACGTGGTCTCCGTGACGTGACCTCATCTTGTCGACCATGTGAATGCTGAATTTCAGTGTGTGAAGTTAAAAAATGTGACCTAGGATTTGTGGCCACGGTTTGCAAATGGATTTTTAGACAAATGTTTCTGTCCCTCTCCACTCACTACCCATACACACCCATTGTAAACTTTGCTGTGGTTTTTGGTGATTTTTGGTAAAACCGTTTGGTGAAACTCTGCGAAAAGTCTCAGGACACCTTTCCTGACCGAGCCGGTCTGAGGGAGGAGCAGCGCGCTGAACTTCCTGCAGTAAATCAGAATAACCCGTATGAACAGTGGCCTGCAGCAGCTGACGTGGATCTGACACTGACGGAGGCCGTGATGCTGAATTTATTCCCACTTTTTATTAAATGGTCAGAGGTTCTTTGACCCTGTTAAATCTTCTCTGTGTATCTGCAGAGCTCAACAACACAAACGTCTTCCATCGCTGTGCACGGTGCAGACAGGTGTGAAATTATAAAACTGTAAGTCAGCCAATTAATCTGCTTTATCTGTGCGGATATCAAAGACTGGAGGGCTGCTGCACAAGTAACAACACATGAGGAGAAATAAATTAACACGCTGACTCACCGGCAGATGAATTGCACTCATTGACTGTGGTAATTAACGTCCTGAGGACAGAGCCGGGAGAGGCTGCAGTAGGAGACAGGTTGGATGTCAGAGGGAATGTGCGTGGGAGCGCGGGGCAGCGTTTTCTCGAATGTTAATGGACCTTAAATTCTGCCTGGCTCAGTCCCAGCAGAGGTGGATCTGCATAAAGTGAGCAGCTCTGTGATGAGAGAGCAGCAAGGCAGCTGTTCTTTCTAATGTGGACAGGAAGGACAGCAGGGGACAGGCAGGACAGCAGGGCGAGGACAGGACAGCAAGGTGACGGGCAGGACAACAGGGGACAGGCAGGACAACAGGGGACAGGCAGGACAACAGGGCGAGGACAGGACAGCAAGGTGACGGGCAGGACAACAGGGGACAGGCAGGACAACAGGGGACAGGCAGGACAGCAGGGCGAGGACAGGACAGCAAGGTGACGGACAGGACAACAGGGCGAGGACAGGACAGCAAGGTGACGGGCAGGACAGCAGGGGACAGGCAGGACAACAGGGGACAGGCAGGACAGCAGGGCGAGGACAGGACAGCAAGGTGACGGACAGGACAACAGGGCGAGGACAGGACAGCAAGGTGACGGGCAGGACAGCAGGGCGAGGACAGGACAGCAAGGTGAGGACAGACTCTACCGAGTCCAACTCCACTGAGTTTAAACTTTCAGGTTCATGAAGTCATCGTGACAGATGGACGGCTTCAAAATAAGAGCTTGTTTACGCCTTCATTAGTCAGATCACGTGTTGATGACGTGACTGTTACGATCACGTACACGTAATGTTACTGACAACAGAAACAACAACACTTTAACAAGTTACATTATCTCAATAAATAAATATGAAATGTAGTTTTTTTTAACTCACTGTGGATTTCTGTCCGGTCTCCTTTCAGTTTTTCTTCTTTAAATCCCAAAATAACGTTAAAATAACGTTAAAATAACGTTTTGTTGTTGATATTTCTGTAAACTGACTCGACTGTCAGCCTGCGTGTGATTAACACACAGGAAACCTTCAACTGGTAACTTAATCCACTGTAAACACACACACACACTCACACTCACACACACACACACACACACACACACTCACACACACACACACACACACACACACACACACACACACACACACACTCTTACAAGAAAATCAATACTTATTCAAATCCATCTGTCGTGTTTTGTACCGGTCAACATCCGACGCTGCCGTCTGACCCTAAACGCATCACACTGTTGAAACTCTACAGATGGTCCAAATCAATGTGGAGACATTAAACACACCGAAGTGAAGAAGAAGAAGTTACTTTATGAACTTTGATGACAGTCGATCAGCTGAGCTTCAGACTGCAGGAGGAAGATGCTGGATGGAGTCGTCTTTAATAACCGACAGCTGAAGAAGTGTCAGTGAATCAGCATTTATTAATTCAGTCTGCTTCATTTCAGGATTTATTGCTCGTTCTGCTGATTTCAATGTTTCAGTGTTTGTGTTTGATCTTCTTCAGGACGGATGATCAGAAAAGACTTGGACAGAGAAGTGTGTGACGGTGTGTGGTCACATTTCAGTCTAAGCAACAACGTCGCTACAAGCAAAGACACTTACAAAAGATTAAACCAAATCGTCTCGGGAGGGAATTTCTATTTTTTGAAATGAATATTCGACAATATGAAGAAAATCTGCTGTAAATATCTGACCTGTTGATCATCTCTATTAATAAACTTCTAATAAACACGATAATGATCATTTCTGCTGGACAAACTGAGTTCAAGACCATGACAACTTGTGGACTCGTGCCTGAAGATCAGCACGTCCTCGTCGTCCTCGTCGTCCTCGTCGTCCTCATCGTCCTCGTCGTCCTCGTCGTCCTCGCTGTCCTCGTCGTCCTCGTCGTCCTCATCGTCCTCGTCGTCCTCGTCGTCCTCGCTGTCCTCGTCGTCCTCGCTGTCCTCGTCGTCCTCGTCGTCCTCGTCGTCCTCGTCGTCCTCGTCGTCCTCGTCGTGGTCACAAGTCAAAAGGTTTAAAAACAACAAAAACACATCATCCCCCGCTCTGACAACCTGTTGCCACGAGTTACCGCCACGACCCGTCAATCACTGCAGGGGGAACAATGCTGTCAGACGGGGTCACCATGACAACGCAAAGACCCGCGGCGATGACTCAATGGAGAGCGAGGCCCTTTATGAGCCCGGGTCCAGTTTTAAGAGGATTATCAGCTCTTTTCAACAGCTGCTAATAAGACTAATTAGACCAAACGAGACAGAGACAGACAGAGAGACAACATGTCAATCATGGATTAAGACGGAAAGAAAAACAAAAACAAGACGAGCGCAGAGTCTCAGTCCTCGTCCTTCCAGACGTCGAGTCCATCAGTGTCAGTTCAGCCACTTCTCGTCCTCAGTGGACCCATTTTGTCTACGCAGTCTCTGTGACGTCTAAAACCTGGACGTAGTCTCCATGACATCCCCGCGGACTGTCTAAAACCTGGACGTAGTCTCCGAGACGTCCCCGCAGACTGTCTAAAACCTGGACGTAGTCTCCGAGACGTCCCCGCAGACTGTCTAAAACCTGGACGTAGTCTCTGTGACGTCCCCGCAGACTGTCTAAAACCTGGACGTAGTCTCCGTGACGTCCCCGCAGACTGTCTAAAACCTGGACGTAGTCTCTGAGACGTCCCCGCAGACTGTCTAAAACCTGGACGTAGTCTCCGTGACGTCTCGCAGACTGTCTAAAACCTGGACGTAGTCGCTGACCTTCTGTTTGACTGTTTGTCTGATGACGCTCCATGTGATCATGTGACTCTCATGGATCCATTAAACCTCTGTCACCTCCTTGTCGCTGCCTCTGACGTCTCGATTGACCTGCGAGACGAGCGGTCGACCAAAAACAAGTTGCCCGTCTCCCATTAACCTCGGCCCCTCTGACTCGATGATAAGCCAGAATATTATCTGCATCAGAGCCGAACGTCGAACAGACGAGGAAACCATCATTTCCTCCTGATTAGCTCTCGTGGAACTCTTGATTATTTAATGACTTAAATTACAACCATTTGAATTAATGAGGCTCCCCGTGAGCTGACGTTACATCGAGACACACCATGAACGTTGACGACTCCTGCGGATGTTTGAAGGTTTCTGTCAAAACCTGAACGTGTACAAGAACACTGTAATCATCAGCTGGAGACCATGAATATTCAGACTCTGGATCATGTCAGAGATGATCGTCCTCTCAGCCGTCTTCCTTCCTTGTTGTCTCTTCATGATTTCACCCCGTCAAAGAGAGAGCGAGAGCTTTATGAAAACTTTTACTGTCCATCTGCTTTTCTTCATGCGTCCGTCCAGCATCACCTTGTTCAAACACATCAATGCTTAAGGGCTCATCAAACCCCCAGTTAAACCAGGGTTCATCCTCTGGGGAGTGCAGTATCTGCCTGTTCGATAATAAGATACGTTGTGTATGAAGAGCAAATGTCCAAAATCAAGACGGTACGACCTCTGTGGAGCGTGAATGTGCCCAGTCTACTTTATAGAAATCAGATGTTTCTTCTGATGGTGGAGCAAAAGAAAAAATCATCCAAAGATTCGTCCTCAGGAGACCACGAGCCTCCAAGCTGCAGTGTTTGCATGATCTTACTGATTCACAACCAGCAGCGCAGCAACATGTTATTAGAGACATCTCGTTAGAACATCTGACCATCGTGAAATCCAGACTCGACTGACGGCAACAATGTTCATGTGAACTCAGCAGCGATCACATGACCATCTTATGCTCACTTCCTGTCCCCAGGACAAACCATGGTCACGAGCCGACCTGCGTCCTGTACTCGTGCTCTGCAATTATTTAAAGGTTTATTGTTATTCATATTTAGAGGCATTAAGATTTCTTCATCTTATCTCACATAGTTTCCATAATGATCAATATTTATATTATTTATGATGTTTTCTGTCATTTTACACTTTGACCTGAACAAACTGCTCACACTGTGCTGTGTGATTAAATGTGATGATTAGATTAAGTTGAATTAATCAGAGTTTCCCCGGTAACGACGCAGAGGTGACTCATGTTTCAGAACATCGCTGCACAGAAACACCCGGAGAACACTCGGAGAACACTCGGAGAACACTCGGAGAACACTCGGAGAACACTCGGAGAACACTCAGAGAACACTCAGATATCTGAAGTTTGAATTAAATGTGCACGGTAATCATCAGATGTACCCGGGCTTCACGACTCTGCAGGATTTCGTGTCGCTGATCACTCACCTGTCGACTGAAGACTCTTCCATGTGAAGGACTTGGCGTGACTCCTCTGATCACCTCCACCTGAGCTCTCTGAGCTCGCTCAGGTGTGTCTCATTACATCCTCGTTAAGTTTCAGCCTGTGTTAAAGTGCTGAGTCACAGGTGAAAGTTCAGACAGAGCTGCAAAATAAAAGCTGCTTTTGTTAAACCAGCATTCAACAATCACACAGAGAGAAACACACTTCTCTCCCATTCTGGGTAATGTAGTACGTCTCTTTCATCTCTTTGACATCAGAACTTTGTCTTCTGCAGACGGACGCTCTGAAATAAAGTCGACTGAGTTCAGATCAGATCAGATGATGTGAAGTCGAGGGAGAGACGTCTCATCAGGAAACTCAATTACACCAAAAACTAATGAGAGTCCAGGAAATCTAATTTCCTGCAAAGTGAGAGCGAGCCAGACGAGGAAACACTCGAGAGTCTGAGGGAACAAAGACGAGGTCAGAGGCAGGAAGTGTTTGATGCTTCCTGGGTGACCTTCTCCAACGATCAATACGTGACGACCGGACGGATTCATCTGAAGAGTTCTGACCAACAACCAATGAGGAGGAGGACACACACTTCCTGTAACCATGCTCAGCTACAGCCACAGCGATCACAGCAGCTCGCCGACGGTCATCGATGCAGCTCAGGATCGGTTTGTCTCGTTGACCGACTGAAGACACACAAAGACAGAGGCCCCCTGTGTGTGTGTGTGTGTGTGTGTGTGTGTGTGTGTGTGAGAGAGAGAGACTAATTGGGACAAGACGAATAAAACCTGCACACACACACACACACACACACACACACACACACACACACACATACATTTCCAAGCATGAAATCTCAGTCATGCGTGACGTGTTTTGAAGCCGCTGAGGTCCGGCACACCGTCTCTAATAAAGAAAATCAAAGTTAATCCACTGGAAGCTCGAGGACGGCTCGGATAATTGGCTCTTTGTTTGTCGCAGAGAAGAAACTCTTTGTTGTTGTGGAGGAGCGTCTGTGAGCAGTTAACTTCTAACTGAAGAAACATGCAAATGAAATAAAACCATCATCTCGTAGAAATCTGGATTTGTTGCCTCCAGTTTCAGAGTCACAACTTTTCTAGCACAAACTCAGAGGAACAGAAGAATGATGACAAATAGATTTTTGATCATCGTTGACGAGACTAAAATATTAGTGGTCGCTGTCGGGCGTTCAGAAAGTGCAATAGGTCAGAGAAAATGGATTTATAGTGATCCCACCCAACCCGAGAGAACCAGTCCACCAAGATATCTGAGCGCTGTGGCGTTCACTGACAGGCTGATCCTCTCAAGGAGTCAACGACCCTTCAACCAGCTGAAGAAGCCTCTTTACGAGTTCGAGAAAGTCCCTCTGACTCCGAGAACCTTCAACAGGCAGAGTCACAGAGCACAGCTGACCACACCCAGCCGGGTGTCAGGAAATCAGAAATGAACTCAAAAGTTCAAACTGCAGCAGATTGAGTCTTCAGCTGCTCTGCTCATTATCATGTCTGCTCCACACACACACACACACACACACACACACACACACACACGCACACGCACGCACACACACACACACACACACACACACACACACACACACACACACACACACACACACACACACACCATCAGCTGTTTGACTCATTAGTGTGTTAACCACTAGCCAGTGCACGAACACACACACAAGATTGTCTTTGTAATCATCGTATGCTACACAACAGGAGGCCTGAGACCCCAAGTGTGTGTGTGTGTGTGTGTGTGTGTGTGCTTGTGTGTGTCTGTGTGTGTGTGTGTGTGTGTCTGTGTGTGTGTGTGTGTGTGTGTGTGTGTGTGTGTGTGTGTGTGTGTGTGTGTGTGTGTGTGTGTGTGTGTGAGCTTGAGGTTTGATTAAAAAGCTCTTTTGTGGTTTTCAGATGCTAATCTTTCCATTATCAGCAGGATAAAAGAGAGTTTAGCTGCCTAAAGACAAACAAATGACTTCTGGCACACACACACCATACATGGCTAATGAGTGCTTTGTGTGTGTGTGTGTGTGTGTGTGTGTGTGTGTGTGTGTGTTTTTAATTAAGCGAACACGGAAACGTCTAAATCTGTCGGCTCTCGGTTCTGCAGCTACGCGATCACCTGAAGAAGAAATCCTGTCATGTCGGCGACAGGAAGCATTCATGACATCACTTGTCAGCTTACATACGGACGCCAACTGTGATGTCAGCGCGCCGAGCTGAAAGGCCGGTCCAGTATGTGAAGTCCAGACTGGATCCAAAGAGCTTTCAGGAGGCCGGACTGACAGCAGATCAGCCGAGGCTTGAATCAGAGCGGAACGAGGCGACGGGACGGTGAGAACTTTGTTTTTAACACGTGAAGCTGCTCTTCATGTCACCAAAACAAGGAGCTAAAAGAGACTAAAAAACTTTGTCAGGTGACAGGAGGGCCTTGTACAGCCCACAAACTTCTTTCATTCCATCAAACTAACTCCAATAAACCTGCTGGAGAGACAATCTGCTGAAGAACGTGGAACATTTAACAGATAAACATCAGACATTTCCCTCAGGAGTTGATGGAGACCCAACATCGGAAACTCATCGTTCATTGCTTGATGAGGATTTAGCCTCTTGAACCAATGAAAAGTCTTTATCTTTATCTTTAATATAATCGTTTGTCCACGACGAACAAGACATGAATCGTTGAAGGTTATCGAAGGTTCAGTTTCTTGAAGATGGTTTCCTCTCTTATCCGCGAGACTTCCTCAGTTCTGAACCAATGACACAAAGACCGATCTACGATAACCGCCAACAGACACAGTGTCTGTAAACGAATCTTCCAAACTGTTGCCAGGTTTTAGTCATAACTTTAATGAGTAGTCGTGTCTGAAAGGTTGTTGTTGTTGTGGTTTCAGCTCGTCCTGCTGCCCCCAAAAGAATCGATACTTTGGTCAAACACTATGGAATAAAAATTCATTTAAACCAACATTAAAGTTTGTGTCCTTTGCTGTCATAGACCGTCCCGTCGATATCCTCCATTGTTCCTGTGTTTGTACCGTGCTGAAGATTTTCACGTGGTGTCACTATGACGATCAGCTCGGTATCTAATAACCTAATAACCAGCCACACTTCAAACTCAGTAACCACGAGTGTTTTCGATCCACCTTCATACTTTCACACATTTTAAAGATTCATTTTCATGCATTGACCTTTTCCCATGTGGCAGGTCCATCACTCCAAATATCTCCACACCAAAATCCAACTCAGTAGTCTGGCACGTGGTTGAATCATCGTCCATCGTCCAACAGATGCAGCTCGAACACGTCACTGCTTCAGGATCCTCACGTTGACAGAAAAAAAGATAAAGAACTAAGATGAATGAGTCTGAAGCCATTGTTCTCTGCCGGAAAATAGTGGATTGCTTCCTCTGGGTTGGGAGCGAGATGCTGCCCCAAGTGAAGGAGTTCAAGTATCTTGGAGTCTGGTTCACGAGTGATGGGAAAATGGGCCGGGAGATGGACTGTCAGGTTGGTGCAGCGTCTGCAGTACTGTGGACAGTTGTACCGGACCGTTGTGGTTCAGAGGGAGCTGAGCTTGAAGGCAAAGCTCTCGATTTTCCAGTCCATCCACGTTTTAAATCCTCACCTATGGCGTCTAGCTAAAAATAGGTCTTCTAGCTAGTTTTCGTTGACCAATACATTTTCCTGCAATAAGTCAGAGAAAACAGAGTCATAGTGATGTGTAGGTCTGAGTTTTTTAAGAGTGTTTTCACACCAGCTGTTTGGTCCGCTTTGAACGGACCCGAGTTCGTTTCCATGGAAAGTCCAGTTCACTTGGGCAGGTGTGAAAGCTCACTCTGAAAACTTGGGTCTCGGTCCGCTTGCAAAGTGAACCCTGGTGCTGGTTCTCTTACAGCAGGAAAGCAAAGAAGCTATCCAGAGAAAACAAACATCAGAAAGCCAATCGATGAGCCGGGTTTTCTTCTTCCTGGTGCTTTTTTGACCTTCCTAGTCAGTGCTTGTTCTGGGCAATACCGCCCCCAAACGAGCAGCTGCTGTAACTGCATGACGTTGTCCAGGTGGTTTGGTCCAGTGTGAAAATGAACCAAACCAAATGAAAGGGTGACATTTTTCAGCATTTCCCTGCCGAATCGAACCGAGTCCCTCAGATTATCCTGGTGTGAAAGCAACATAAGATCCACGCCCACCTGACCTGTTGAGCTGAGCCGATCCACAAAAATATCAACAAGCATCAACAACCGGACTCGACCTACAAACCACTAACTTTATGCTTTACACCAGCACGACTGTCAGGACTGAGCGATGTGATCGTCTCGAGGCGTCAACGACTCTTCAACGAACTGAAGGAGTCTCTTTAATGACAGAAATGCCTCCACTGTAAACCTTATATAATATGTATATGTGCTTTGAAACTCAACCTGCCGCCTCGTGAATGAGAGATTTAAAAGCTCTATCGTGCATCAGGTATGGTGCAGATCAGGAGCAAGGCTTTCCAACAGACCTGCTCTGGTTCTTGAACTGGTTTCATTAAGGCAACTGATAAATAATCTAAACTGAGGTGGTTAATAACTGTATTTTGAGGTGGCACACCATGTTTTAAAACCCTCTCAGGAAGAACGCCCTTAACACTAACTTCTCCCACTCATGAAAGTTCGGGTACCTGTCCAGAACTTCACCTTTGCGTTTAGTATTTATGCTAAGCTGGCTCAAACGAGGAGATCAGAGATGAAAGCAGCCGACGAATGAATCTTTAACTGATTCTGTTTCTGCTTTTTCTTGGAGGTCAGAGGTCGCACTGTCTTTCATCTTCCCCTCCATCGCTGTACACAGTCTGCGAGGGTGGAGCTGCTGATGCTCGGTGATGGCCTGACTGGAATATGAAGTCCTAAGTGAGTCTGGTAATGTCCCTGAGGAGAATAATTTATGACTGCAGACCTGACATCACTCATATCACACTTTAGCTCTCTCCTCAGCCCGGCTCTCTCTTTCTTCTTAACTTCAGTTTCAGTTCAACTCCCATCTGTCAGTCTCTCTCTCATCTCTCTCGTCTCTGATTGGTTGGGAGGGACGTACGTCCACTTCAAAGAGTCAAACAGCAGCATCACCATTCAGCAGCAGAGGAGGACGAACAGCGTTCCACAGATGAAGACGGTGAAAGGGTAAAAGGTAAGAAGTTGGAGGACGGTGATGTGGAGGAAGGATGTTTCCGAGATGTGATGGAGCTACAACACCACCCACACGAGTTTACACAAGCTGCTTCAAGAACAACATGGATCAGTTCACACAAATATCCCCAGATTGTCCCAGTGATGCATCCTCGGACGATGATGAAGAAACATATGGCTGTTCTCAGCACACACTGAGCTATTTGAATATGTACGTTTGTTCAAATACTTGAATTCTTCACTATGTAATTTATACTTTCTCACAAAATAACAGTTTACAGGTGATTTCACTCCAAACTGCAGACAAAGTGTACTTTTGTCCCCGAGGACAAACTAGGTACTGTTGAACTTAAAGGACGCTGCTTAGAAACAATCTGAGCAAACTGAAGAGCCAAAAGTGACATCGCAGTTTTTAATGATATAAAACAGAAATAAATATTTTATATACAAACTTCACCAAACCTTTAACAATTCATTTTCTACTAATCGATTTAATCGTTTTTTGGTGCGATTTCATGAGACAACTGTAAAGTAATAACTGCTAATACTTTTAATCCAAAACCACGTCTGAACCCACAATTATCACTTTAGATTGGAGAGTCCCCACAACTGTTAGTCGACCAGTCGGGTCTGGACCTGTGTGTGTGTGTGTGTGTGTGTGTGTGCGTGAATACGCCTACTTACTTGTTTACATAATCCAGTATGAATAAACATGAGACTATTTATGAATAAACATGTCCGAGGCATCGCTGTAAACACACCACACACACACACACACACACCACACAAAACATACACACATTCCCACATTACCAACAACAGGGGACTATGACTATACACTGACTAAGTGAGGACCATCAACATATTAAATATAGTTTTTTATTTTATATTTACTTTTAAAAATTGTAAAAATTGTAAATCATTAGTTTCTTACACCAATGTCATAAAATGATCATGAATATGTATGAATTTGTTTTTTTAACATGTGAGGACCTTCCATGGCTGAACTAACAGTCATCAACATGTCCATGCAAATCGTCCAGTAGACAGTCTGCGTAATAGTACAGGTTAAGACAGTCTGCGGGGACGTCTCGGAGACTACGTCCAGGTTTTAGACAGTCTGCGGGGACGTCACGGAGACTACGTCCAGGTTTTAGACAGTCTGCGGGGACGTCACGGAGACTACGTCCAGGTTTTAGACAGTCTGCGGGGACGTCACGGAGACTACGTCCAGGTTTTAGACAGTCTGCGGGGACGTCACGGAGACTACGTCCAGGTTTTAGACAGTCTGCGGGGACGTCACGGAGACTACGTCCAGGTTTTAGACAGTCTGCGGGGACGTCACGGAGACTACGCCCAGGTTTTAGACAGTCTGCGGGGACGTCACGGAGACTACGTCCAGGTTTTAGACAGTCTGCGGGGACGTCACGGAGACTACGTCCAGGTTTTAGACAGTCTGCGGGGACGTCACAGAGACTACGTCCAGGTTTTAGACAGTCTGTGGGGACGTCACGGAGACCACGTCCAGGTTTTAGACAGTCTGCGGGGACGTCACGGAGACTATGTCCAGGTTTTAGACAGTCTGCGGGGACGTCACAGAGACTACGTCCAGGTTTTAGACAGTCTGTGGGGACGTCACGGAGACCACGTCCAGGTTTTAGACAGTCTGCGGGGACGTCACAGAGACTACGTCCAGGTTTTAGACAGTCTGTGGTCTCAGATATGGCTTTACAATGATTTAAAGCAGGACCTTCAAAATGTCCCTGTTGTCTTGGCAGTCTTGGTGTTTGTAACCACACCGAGGTCCACTGCTGGATATGTACACACACACACACACACACACACACACACACCACACACACACACACACACACACACACACACTCTGGGAACTCTCAGTGGTTCATGAATATTCATGCAGCAGTTCTGTCGTTCGTTCTCACACTCGTTCGTTCTGTTTTCCTCTCAGTCAGACTGACAGCTCTCTCAGGCTCGATTGACACTCGTCCTGCTAAGCTTCTCTTTCTCTCTCCTACTTCTTCCCTCCTTTCCTTTCCTTTCCTTTCCTTTCCTTTCCTTTCCTTCCTTTCCTTTCCTTTCCTTTTCTTCCTCCTTACTTGCTCTCTCCTCACTTTCTCTCCTTCATTATCGTCCTTTGCTTTCCTTTCATAGCTCACAGCTAATATTCTGATATTTAATTCAAACACATGGACCCGAGCTGCTCTTACTGCACAATAACCTTCACATTATAAAACTGATTTTTCTTATATTA
This sequence comes from Larimichthys polyactis, assembly GCA_018985215.1. Lineage (NCBI taxonomy): Eukaryota > Metazoa > Chordata > Actinopteri > Sciaenidae > Larimichthys > Larimichthys polyactis. The sequence continues at coordinate 300,491 of JAFMOB010000683.1, read as the reverse complement.
GTAATAGTTATTTCCTCCTCCGTGTCCTCTCCCTCTTTCTTTCACTCTTCATCTTCTTCCTCTTTTTAGTTTTCTCTTCTTCTTGACTGTAAACAAATAAAGAAACTCTCCTTTAGGACCCAAACCACCACTGGCCACTTAAACCCACCCACAATATACGAACATAAATCTATGCATTACATTACCTCCAAAATCTGGACCAACAACAGGGAACACTGCTGGTTCAGAGGTTCTGTCGCTGTGTTCACTGTTAGACTGGACATCTGCTGGTTCAGAGGTTCTGTCGCTGTGTTCACTGTTAGACTGGACATCTGCCGGTTCAGAGGTTCTGTCGCTGTGTTCACTGTTAGACTGGACACTGCCGGTTCAGAGGTTCTGTCGCTGTGTTCACTGTTAGACTGGACACTGCCGGTTCGAGGTTCTGTCGCTGTGTTCACTGTTAGACTGGACACTGCCGGTTCAGAGGTTCTGTCGCTGTGTTACTGTTAGACTGGACACTGCCGGTTCAGAGGTTCTGTTCCTGTGTTCACTGTTAGACTGGACACTGCCGGTTCAGAGGTTCTGTCGCTGTGTTCACTGTTAGACTGGACACTGCCGGTTCAGAGGTTCTGTCGCTGTGTTCACTGTTAGACTGGACACTGCCGGTTCAGAGGTTCTGTCGCTGTGTTCACTGTTAGACTGGACACTGCCGGTTCAGAGGTTCTGTCGCTGTGTTCACTGTTAGACTGGACACTGCCGGTTCAGAGGTTCTGTCGCTGTGTTCACTGTTAGACTGGACACTGCCGGTTCAGAGGTTCTGTCCCTGTGTTCACTGTTAGACTGGACACTGCTGGTTCAGAGGTTCTGTCGCTGTGTTCACTGTTAGACTGGACACTGCCGGTTCAGAGGTTCTGTTCGCTGTGTTCACTGTTAGACTGGACACTGCCGGTTCAGAGGTTCTGTTCCTGTGTTCAATGCTGAGACTTTCATTCATTTTCTTTGGACTAATTAATAGTATATATAGTTTTTATCTTCTCTCTATTTTTAGTTTTATTTCTTATTTCTATCAAACAAAAATCTATTTTTTTTACTTTTTATTTAGGTTTCTATTTGTATCCTTGCACAGGTTCAATTAAAATTAAAATGTTTTTCATTTGTCTATTTTAATCTGTCTTTTGTGTCTCATGCTGCTCGTGATCAATCAAGTTTCTAGTCTTTATTGTTATTAACCAAAACAAATTCCTTGTATGTGAAAATCAGCTCGTTCACACAGTAAAATAAGTTTCAGACTTTTCTGAACAGACGACATAAACAAACAGCTGTTTGAATAACTGAAGCTCAATAATCATTTCATGTCAATAAAAAGATTAAAGAATAAAAGATTAAAAACAAACCAAGATAAAAGTTGGACTCGTGCAGTTTGTGACTCGCACAGATCATCGATTATTTAACTCGGACTGGAAAAGAAGTTTATAATGAAACTTGAGGATTCTTTTGGTGCCGACGTTAAACAGGCAGGAGGACAGCGCCCCCATGTGGTCACATCAACACACTGCAACCTTACAATGCAGATGAACATTAATAAATATAAAAATATGGACAAACAGGAAGCTCGGAAGTTAAACTGAAGTTGTTTCAGGCTTCATGTTGATTTCATTTCTCAATAGGATCAAATATTTATTAGTGATAATAATAAAGTTTGGGGTTCGATGCTCAAATGAAACCAGATGTGTTCAGATCTGATCCAGCAATATTAACTCCTGGCCTTTCTTTAATCAAACAAATATCTAAAATAAGAATGGGATTTGGTATTTTTGACATTTTGCACCTCAGGCTCCTGAACAGTGAAACAAATTTTTTCAAACAGCAAAAGTGCAAAAATGTTTAATAAAACAGACGTAAAGTGTCAAAAGTTAGATTTGTAAAGAGATGTAATATATACATCCATATAAAAGCTGTCATAAATGTAGTGAAGCAAAAACTACAATATTTATTTAAAGGACTCGTGTGTCAGACTGTGAACAGAGCGCTCTGACTCCGACACATGGACTAACTCTTTGGACCTTCAAGTACTCGAGTAAATGTACTCAGTTACTTTCCACGGCTGCCTGTTGAAGAAGAGGCGGAGACGTCGCTGATCTGAGTTCATCTTTAATGACACAAACTGCCTCACACACACACCAGCTCATCAAACATCAATAAATTAACACGGCATTGAAAAATTTAACATTTTATTTTGGCGGTCTGAAGGTTCAGCCAATCAGCTACAGGCTGAAACACTAAACATTTACATGTGTCTAAGTTCTCTGACCCTACAGAGACGCCGCAGACGCGTCACAACTAAAGAAAAATAACAAACATTAAAAAATAAAAGACGGCTGAGATTTATTGCGTTTTGTTTCGTTGAACAGTCGGACGATAAAAGACGTCACTTCCTGTTTGTGGAGGTTTGTTTCCTGTCAGCTGATGAGCCGAGGCGTCGCTCTGGTCTCAATAACTCGTCGTCACTTCCTGTTGCGACATAAAACAAACAAACGACGGCAGGTCACGTTGGGACTAACTTTAAAAACGTGTGACGTCACTCGAGTCACGAGTTTTTGAGCCAGAGCGATGAACGCAACACACCGGGGCCTCTGAGCGGATTGTTGCATTCTGGGTAATGTAGGCACCAAGTTTGAACAAACAAAAGTTCGTTTCCGTCTCTGCTGCGTCGATTTCATCTTTTGTTTTTTTAACCGTCCATCGCAGCGTCACTGACGTGAAACTAAACTTTAACGCGATGAGGCCACGCCCACCGTTTCTAAGACGACGAATCACAGAAAAGAAAGATGAAAAAAAAACCTGGAGCTCCGTGGTCAGACGTCGGATCACTCGGGATCACGTGTCCTTACAAACACTCGTGTGATGTCACTTCCTCCCGCTGTGACCACATGACGAAGCGGTGGTTGTCGTAAAGGAACAGAACGCGAGTCGACCTCACCCGGCTGCTTCCTGTTTGCAGCCCGGGGGTCATGTGACACAAAGCTTGGAGCAGCTCCTCTCCTCCTCCTCCTCCTCCTCCTCTGTCTCT
>JAFMOB010000683.1:285000-292059 GCA_018985215.1 Larimichthys polyactis | reverse complement strand
ACTAAAACTTGGCAACAGTTTGGAAGATTCGTTTACAGACACTGTGTCTGTTGGCGGTTATCGTAGATCGGTCTTCGTGTCATTGGTTCAGAACTGAGGAAGTCTCGCGGATAAGAGAGGAAACCATCTTCAAGAAACTGAACCTTCGATAACCTTCAACCATTCATGTCTTGTTCGTCGTGGACAAACGATTATATTAAAGATAAAGATAAAGACTTTTCATTGGTTCAAGAGGCTAAATCCTCATCAAGCAATGAACGATGAGTTTCCGATGTTGGGTCTCCATCAACTCCTGAGGGAAATGTCTGATGTTTATCTGTTAAATGTTCCACGTTCTTCAGCAGATTGTCTCTCCAGCAGGTTTATTGGAGTTAGTTTGATGGAATGAAAGAAGTTTGTGGGCTGTACAAGGCCCTCCTGTCACCTGACAAAGCTTTTTAGTCTCTTTTAGCTCCTTGTTTTGGTGACATGAAGAGCAGCTTCACGTGTTAAAAACAAAGTTCTCACCGTCCCGTCGCCTCGTTCCGCTCTGATTCAAGCCTCGGCTGATCTGCTGTCAGTCCGGCCTCTCTGAAAGCTCTTTGGATCCAGTCTGGACTTCACATACTGGACCGGCCCTTTCAGCTCGGCGCGCTGACATCACAGTTGGCGTCCGTATGTAAGCTGACAAGTGATGTCATGAATGCTTCCTGTCGCCGACATGACAGGATTTCTTCTTCAGGTGATCGCGTAGCTGCAGAAGATTTAGACGTTTCCGTGTTCGCTTAATTAAAAAACACAACACACAACACACACACACACACACACACAAAGCACTCATTAGCCATGTATGGTGTGTGTGTGCCAGAAGTCATTTGTTTGTCTTTAGGCAGCTAAACTCTCTTTTATCCTGCTGATAATGGAAAGATTAGCATCTGAAAACCACAAAAGAGCTTTTTAATCAAACCTCAAGCTCACACACAGACACACACACACACACAACACACACACACACACACACACACACAGACACACACACAACACAACACACACACACACACACACAACACACACACACACACACACACACACAGACACACACACACACACACACAACACACACAACACACACACACACACACTTGGGTCTCAGGCCTCCTGTTGTAGCATACGATGATTACAAAGACAATCTTGTGTGTGTTGTTCGTGCACTGGCTAGTGGTTAACACACTAATGAGTCAAACAGCTGATGGTGTGTGTGTGTGTGTTGTGTGTGTGTGTGTGTGTGTGTGTGAGTGTGTGTGTGTGTGTGTGTGTGTGTTGTGTGTGTGGAGCAGACATGATAATGAGCAGAGCAGCTGAAGACTCAATCTGCTGCAGTTTGAACTTTTGATGAGTTCATTTCTGATCTTCTGACACCCGGCTGGGTGTGGTCAGCTGTGCTCTGTGACTCTGTCTGTTGAAGGTTCTCGGAGTCAGAGGGACTTTCTCGAACTCGTAAAGAGGCTTCTTCAGCTGGTTGAAGGGTCGTTGACTCCTTGAGAGGATCAGCCTCTCAGTGAACGCCACAGCGCTCAGATATCTTGGTGGACTGGTTCTCTCGGGTTGGGTGGGATCACTATAAATCCATTTTCTCTGACCTATTGCACTTTCTGAACGCCCGACAGCGACCACTAATATTTTAGTCTCGTCAACGATGATCAAAAATCTATTTGTCATCATTCTTCTGTTCCTCTGAGTTTGTGCTAGAAAAGTTGTGACTCTGAAACTGGAGGCAACAAATCCAGATTTCTACGAGATGATGGTTTTATTTCATCTGCATGTTTCTTCAGTTAGAAGTTAACTGCTCACAGACGCTCCTCCACAACAACAAAGAGTTTCTTCTCTGCGACAAACAAAGAGCCAATTATCCGAGCCGTCCTCGAGCTTCCAGTGGATTAACTTTGATTTTCTTTATTAGAGACGGTGTGCCGGACCTCAGCGGCTTCAAAACACGTCACGCATGACTGAGATTTCATGCTTGGAAATGTATGTGTGTGTGTGTGTGTGTGTGTGTGTGTGTGTGTGTGTGTGCAGGTTTTATTCGTCTTGTCCCAATTAGTTCTCTCTCTCTCACACACACACACACACACACACACACACACACACACAGGGGGCCTCTGTCTTTGTGTGTCTTCAGTCGGTCAACGAGACGAACCGATCCTGAGCTGCATCGATGAGCTGCTGTGATCGCTGTGGCTGTAGCTGAGCATGGTTACAGGAAGTGTGTGTCCTCCTCCTCATTGGTTGTTGGTCAGAACTCTTCAGATGAATCCGTCCGGTCGTCACGTATTGATCGTTGGAGAAGGTCACCCAGGAAGCATCAAACACTTCCTGCCTCTGACCTCGTCTTTGTTCCCTCAGACTCTCGAGTGTTTCCTCGTCTGGCTCGCTCTCACTTTGCAGGAAATTAGATTTCCTGGACTCTCATTAGTTTTTGGTGTAATTGAGTTTCCTGATGAGACGTCTCTCCCTCGACCTCACATCATCTGATCTGATCTGAACTCAGTCGACTTTATTTCAGAGCGTCCGTCTGCAGAAGACAAAGTTCTGATGTCAAAGAGATGAAAGAGACGTACTACATTACCCAGAATGCTAAGAGAGAAGTGTGTTTCTCTCTGTGTGATCGTTGAATGCTGGTTTAACAAAAGCAGCTTTTATTTTGCAGCTCTGTCTGAACTTCCACCTGTGACTCAGCACTTTAACACAGGCTGAAACTTAACGAGGATGTAATGAGACACACCTGAGCGAGCTCAGGTGGAGGTGATCAGAGGAGTCACGCCAAGTCCTTCACATGGAAGAGTCTTCAGTCGACAGGTGAGTGATCAGCGACACGAAATCCTTCAGAGTCGTGAAGCTCGGGTACATCTGATGATTACCGTGCACATTTAATTCAAACTTCAGATATCTGAGTGTTCTCTGAGTGTTCTCCGAGTGTTCTCCGAGTGTTCTCCGAGTGTTCTCCGAGTGTTTTCCGAGTGTTTTCCGAGTGTTCTCCGAGTGTTCTCCGAGTGTTCTCTGAGTGTTTGTGGGTGTTTCTGTGCAGCGATGTTCTGAAACATGAGTCACCTCTGCGTCGTTACCGGGGAAACTCTGATTAATTCAACTTAATCTAATTATCACATTTAATCACAACAGCACAGTGTGAGCAGTTTGTTCAGGTCAAAGTGTAAAATGACAGAAAACATCATAAATAATATAAATATTGATCATTATGGAAACTATGTGAGATAAGATGAAAGTAATCTTAATGCCTCTAAATATTAATAACAATCACAATAAACCTTTAAACAAGTGCAGAGCACGAGTACAGGACGCAGGTCGGCTCGTGACCATGGTTTGTCCTGGGGACAGCATAAGATGGTCATGTGATCGCTGACGAGTTCACATGAACATTGTTGCCGTCAGTCGAGTCTGGATTTCACGATTGTCGGATGTTCTAACGAATATGTCTCTAATAACATGTTGCTGCGCTGCTGGTTGTGAATCAGTAAGATCATGCAAACACTTCAGCTTGGATGCTCGTGGTCTCCTGAGGACGAATCTCTGGATGATTTTTTCTTTTGCTCCACCGTCAGAAGAAACATCTGATTTCTATAAAGTAGACCGGGCACATTCACGCTCCACAGAGGTCGTACCGTCTTGATTTTGGACATTTGCTCTTCATACCAACGTATCTTATTATCTAACAGGCAGATACTGCACTCCCCAGAGGATGAACCCTGGTTTAACTGGGGGTTTGATGAGCCCATAAGCATTGATGTGTTTGAACAAGGTGATGCTGGACGGACGCATGAAGAAAAGCAGATGGACGACAGTAAAAGTTTTCATAAAGCTCTCGCTCTCTCTTTGACGGGGTGACATCATGAAGAGACAACATGGAAGGAAGACGGCTCAGAGGACGATCATCTCTGACATGATCCAGAGTCTGAATATTCATGGTCTCCAGCTGATGATTACAGTGTTCTTGTACACGTTCAGGTTTTGACAGAAGTCTTCAAACATCCGCAGGAGTCGTCAACGTTCATGGTGTGTCTCGATGTAACGTCAGCTCACGGGGAGCCTCATTAATTCAAATGGTTGTAAATTTAAGTCATTAAATAATCAAGAGTTCCACGCGAGCTAATCAGGAGGAAATGATGGTTTCCTCGTCTGTTCAAACGTTCGGCTCTGATGCAGATAATATTCTGGCTTATCATCGAGTCAGAGGGCCGAGGTTAATGGGAGACGGGCAACTTGTTTTTGGACGACCACTCGTCTCGCAGGTCAATCGAGACGTCAGAGGCAGCGACAAGGAGGTGACAGAGGTTTAATGGATCCATGAGAGTCACATGATCAGATGGAGCGTCATCAGACAAACAGTCAAACAGAAGGTCAGCGACTACGTCCAGGTTTTAGACAGTCTGCGGGGACGTCACGGAGACTACGTCCAGGTTTTAGACAGTCTGCGGGGACGTCACAGAGACTACGTCCAGGTTTTAGACAGTCTGCGGGGACGTCTCGGAGACTACGTCCAGGTTTTAGACAGTCCGCGGGGATGTCATGGAGACTACGTCCAGGTTTTAGACGTCACAGAGACTGCGTAGACAAAATGGGTCCACTGAGGACAAGAAGTGGCTGAACTGACACTGATGGACTCGACGTCTGGAAGGACGAGGACTGAGACTCTGCGCTCGTCTTGTTTTTGTTTTTCTTTCCGTCTTAATCCATGATTGACATGTTGTCTCTCTGTCTGTCTCTGTCTCGTTTGGTCTAATTAGTCTTATTAGCAGCTGTTGAAAAGAGCTGATAATCCTCTTAAAACTGGACCCGGGCTCATAAAGGGCCTCGCTCTCCATTGAGTCATCGCCGCGGGTCTTTGCGTTGTCATGGTGACCCCGTCTGACAGCATTGTTCCCCCTGCAGTGATTGACGGGTCGTGGCGGTAACTCGTGGCAACAGGTTGTCAGAGCGGGGGATGATGTGTTTTTGTTGTTTTTAAACCTTTTGACTTGTGACCACGACGAGGACGACGAGGACGACGAGGACGACGAGGACGTGCTGATCTTCAGGCACGAGTCCACAAGTTGTCATGGTCTTGAACTCAGTTTGTCCGGCAGAAATGATCATTATCGTGTTTATTAGAAGTTTATTAATAGAGATGATCAACAGGTCAGATATTTACAGCAGGTTTTCTTCATATTGTCGAATATTCATTTCAAAAAATAGAAATTCCCTACCGAGACGATTTGGTTTAATCTTTTGTAAGTGTCTTTGCTTGTAGCGACGTTGTTGCTTAGACTGAAATGTGACCACACACCGTCACACACTTCTCTGTCCAAGTCTTTTCTGATCATCCGTCCTGAAGAAGATCAACCACAAACACTGAAACATTGAAATCAGCAGAACGAGCAATAAATCCTGAAATGAACCAGACTGAATTAATAAATGCTGATTCACTGACACTTCTTCAGCTGTCGGTTATTAAAGACGACTCCATCCAGCATCTTCCTCCTGCAGTCTGAAGTCATCAAAGTTCATAAAGTAACTTCTTCTTCTTCACTTCGGTGTGTTTAATGTCTCCACATTGATTTGGACCATCTGTAGAGTTTCAACAGTGTGATGCGTTTAGGGTCAGACGGCAGCGTCGGATGTTGACCGGTACAAAACACGACAGATGGATTTGAATAAGTATTGATTTTCTTGTAAGAGTGTGTGTGTGTGTGTGTGTGTGTGTGTGTGTGTGTGTGTGTGTGTGTGTGTGTGTGTGTGTGTGTGTGAGGGTGTGTGAGGGTGTGTGTGTGTGTGTGTGTGTGTGTGTGTGTGTGTGTGAGTGTGTGTTCAGCTGTGTGTGTGTGTGTGTGTGTGTGTGTGTGTGAGTGTGAGTGTGTGTGTGTGTTTACAGTGGATTAAGTTACCAGTTGAAGGTTTCCTGTGTGTTAATCACACGCAGGCTGACAGTCGAGTCAGTTTACAGAAATATCAACAACAAAACGTTATTTTAACGTTATTTTAATGTTATTTTAACGTTATTTTGGGATTTAAAGAAGAAAAACTGAAAGGAGACCTGACAGAAATCCACAGTGAGTTAAAAAAAACTACATTTCATATTTATTTATTGAGATAATGTAACTTGTTAAAGTGTTGTTGTTTCTGTTGTCACTAACATTACGTGTACGTGATCGTAACAGTCACGTCATCAACACGTGATCTGACTAATGAAGGCGTGAACGAGCTCTTATTTTGAAGCCGTCCATCTGTCACGATGACTTCATGAACCTGAAAGTTTAAACTCAGTGGAGTTGGACTCGGTAGAGTCTGTCCTCACCCTGCTGTCCTGTCCTCACCCTGCTGTCCTGTCCTCGCCCTGCTGTCCTGCCCGTCACCTTGCTGTCCTGTCCTCGCCCTGTTGTCCTGTCCGTCACCTTGCTGTCCTGTCCTCGCCCTGTTGTCCTGCCTGTCCCCTGTTGTCCTGCCTGTCCCCTGTTGTCCTGCCCGTCACCTTGCTGTCCTGTCCTCGCCCTGCTGTCCTGCCTGTCCCCTGCTGTCCTTCCTGTCCACATTAGAAAGAACAGCTGCCTTGCTGCTCTCTCATCACAGAGCTGCTCACTTTATGCAGATCCACCTCTGCTGGGACTGAGCCAGGCAGAATTTAAGGTCCATTAACATTCAAGAAAACGCTGCCCCGCGCTCCCACGCACATTCCCTCTGACATCCAACCTGTCTCCAACTGCAGCCTCTCCCGGGTCTGTCCTCAGGACGTTAATTACCACAGTCAATGAGTGCAATTCATCTGCCGGTGAGTCAGCGCGTTAATTTATTTCTCCTCATGTGTTGTTACTTGTGCAGCAGCCCTCCAGTCTTTGATATCCGCACAGATAAAGCAGATTAATTGGCTGACTTACAGTTTTATAATTTCACACCTGTCTGCACCGTGCACAGCGATGGAAGACGTTTGTGTTGTTGAGCTCTGCAGATACACAGAGAAGATTTAACAGGGTCAAAGAACCTCTGACCATTTAATAAAAAGTGGGAATAAATTCAGCATCACGGCCTCCGTCA
>JAFMOB010000683.1:277500-280000 GCA_018985215.1 Larimichthys polyactis | reverse complement strand
GACTGAGACAGACTGAGAGCGGTGTTAGTCCTTCATGCGTGTCTAAACCGGTCCATTAGCGCCAGACTAATGTTCAGATTGAGTCACACAGTTTCCCACAACCTCATTACACACACACACACACACACACACACACACACACACACACACACACACACACACACACACACACACACACACACACTTGTCCTCTGATACAAAGGTCAGATATTGGACAGTTTGATGGAGCCTTATTACACCCAGACTCAACTGCTGGAGATCAAACCGCTGATCTACACAAACCTTCGTCTTCCAGATGTCGACTCATTCATCCTTCATCCTTCGTCCTTCGTTCACTCGTTTCTGATTCGTTTCTGAAACCTTGAAAGAGTCTGAAGGAGAGCCAACATCTTCCTGTTTTGAGTCGGACGTTCCAGCTGGTTTCCCTGAACAGTGACTGCGTGCACGCAGGTTCAACTGTATCTGAAACCTGCGTGACTTCTTCCATCCTGAGTAAGAAGAACAGTTTAAGAACAACGTTTGTGGATTTCACCGTCTACAATCCAGAATCCAAGATTCAGAGAATCAGAGAAATCTCTGCACCTGAGGGGCAAGGCCCAAAACCATGACCTCCGTGACCTCCGACCCACCGGGCAGCACTGTGTGCATTCAAAGCCCATGTGACTGTATAAAGGATGTTACTGCAGGAACAGATGAAGTTCACACTCCACCATGCAGAGAGAAAGATATCAGACGCTGCTCTGACACCGACTACGGAAACTTTCCATTTCACAAAGTGTCCCAGCTTTTTGAAATGGACCATCAAGTTCTCAGCAACAGTCACGTGTTGAGTAACAAACATGTGACTGCGCCTGAGGAGCTGAACGTGACAAACACACAAACACTGATCGCTGGACTGAGAGTGATGGACAAGTCACAGAAGAGAGAGAGAGTGTGTGTGTGTGTGTGTGTGTGTGTGTGTGTGTGTGTGTGTGTGTGTGTGTGTGTGTGTGTGTGTGTGTGTGTGTGTGTGTCTTTCATATCGTAATAACTTCATATATAAACACTTTGAAAGGTGCTGGAGAAAAGTGAGTTTCCCACAAAGAGACGGGTCTTATTGGGTCACATCTCCTAATGATTTTCCCCTGCGATGAATCACTGATGTGTTTGTCTGACTCCTCTCTGCCTTTGTCTCCGCTCGGGTTCAGCCGGGTCACCTTGTTGTTGGCTGTAGACGTCCCTGCAGCATCTCTGACAGATGGATAATCCATAATCCTGAATGTATGGAGCTGCTGCGGACTTTAAATCCTCCCTGCTGGATGACCCGGGTCGTGTTTCCAGGGTCAGGAGTCAACAGGATGCGTCTTAGTCATACAACTGAAAATACATCAACAACACTTTAAAGTGACAGGTGGTGTTATCGCCTCTGTGTAACACCCCCCAACACTGCATTATCACCCACCCACACAACACTCATCTCTCCATCACCTCCTCCCATCCTCTGCTCGTCTCTTATGAAACAACCTGCTGCAGAGACGTGTTGTCGGATTTTCAGCCTCTGATTTAATTTATCATCTTTAACGGAGCAAACGAAACATCCAGAAACTGAATATTGATCTGATCAGGATTATTTCTACAGGTTGACCAACAACAAGACTCCTAATGTTCACAGAATAGTTAGTGGATGGAAACGTTGGTGCAGAATGAATTTCAAATGTTAATGAGAAGGTGAATGATCCAATGACGGAGCAAAGTCTGAACTCAGGCAGGAAAACACGAGGAACCGAGAAACTGACGCTGAAACCAAAAACACAAGTGAAGGTAAGAGGATGAGACACAGGTCAAACTCATCAACGGACGATCAAAACTGTCGTACAACACGAAGAAGTAAACTCTGCTCTGAATCTCTGTGTGCAGTCACAAGAAAGATCTCAGGTCCCAGAGAAGACGGACAGAGATGTCCAGACAACAGTGTCTTTTGTTGCTGGTGAAGTGCTGCAGATGTTCACACATGTGTAAACCTCTGTAATGTACAGATCATCAGACAAACTGTTCCTCCACGAGGTTTATATACAGCTGAATGTGTCTGTCACTGTGCTTCTGGGATTAAAACCAGTTAGATTATGTCTGAACATCCGATCCTGAAACGGATGCAGAGTAATCCACTCAAAGTCCAGTCCACGAAAAACAGGACAGGATGACGGAGGCTGTGTCTGGTTTCTGTCAAGAGACAGACATTGGAAGACACACTGACGCTCCGTCTATCACAGCAACGAGAGTGGAGAAGACGAGGAGGACGAGGAGGACGAGGAGACGAGGAGCTGCTCTCTTTCAGAGGACGTTTCCTGAACGTTACATTTTGGTTTCTGACAGCCGAGTCAGACCTGAAGTCCAGATGAGTCAACTTCAGCTGAGATTAATGAAAAACATCCGGGACAGTCATTCGTGATCTTATGAAACCAGCCACAGTGACTGTGTCTTCCTACAGCAGCCCACAATGGACAAACTACACACGACCACA
>JAFMOB010000683.1:262500-270000 GCA_018985215.1 Larimichthys polyactis | reverse complement strand
ATTGTGTTGCAGCAGCAGTCGTTCTGCAGCGAGGCGGCTGCTAACCGACACTTTTCATTCTGAGCCGAGGCCATAAAACACTCGGATGAATCATCTCAGTGTGTGTGTGTGTGTGTGTGTGTGTGTGTGTGTGTGTGTGTGTGTGTGTGTGTGTGTGTGTGTGTGTGTGTGTGTGTGTGTGTGAGTGTGTGTGTGTGTGTGTGAGTGTGTGTGTGTGTGTGAGTGTGTGTGAGTTGGACCTTCACTTTTATGGAACTGAGTCCTTGAAACGACGACGTGGATCTGATCTCTGTGCCACTGATCGCTCTCCATCCTCCACATGAAACACTGAGTATGAATATTACAGTGTGTGTGTGTGTGTGTGTGTGTGTGTGTGTGTGTGTGTGTGTGTGTGTGCTCATTTTCAGCTTCAGGTTAGACACCATTTAGGACAATTTACTGAAACTCACCTGAACAAACATTATGTCGTAATTTTTCTAGAGAAAAAGTCAATGAAATCCTCCAGCCAGCCAACCAGGAGAACAGAAACCAGATCTGAGTCCAAATGTCAAGTCCGCCAAAGTTTTCCACAATAAAGTTTGTTGGGAAACATTTCTAGTAACATACATGTCGTACTCAAGTAATGGATTTTTATGTTACGTATCTGCCAAAGCAGCATCCGTCAGCGTTTCACACGGGACCTCATCTTCAAACCACGTCACCTGACTGGACAACAAAACAAAACAAAACAAGTTGCACTACAGGGATCCGAGTTTGAAGCCACGGACTGACGTCTTGAACACGTTCAGATGTCCAGTGTCCCCAGACTTAGCTCATCTTAAAGAAGCTGTATTTGATGAATCCTGCAGGTTCTTTCAAACCAACATCTCAAACCGATCACTACATGCTAATGATGATTTAAACCCTGTCACTGCAGGTCCATTAGTCTTATTAACAAAGACAGTCCACATGTTCAGGTCCTTCCTGTCAGAGCGTCTCTGCAGTGCCGTACCTAAACAGCACAAAGCTCTGCTGATAAACCCGAAGCCGACAGCAGTGATTTTACTTTTAACAGACTCTGCAGTGCTGTTAGAGTCCGGAGTGCAGGCCCATTTGTCTCTTTGTCGATGGTATCGACAGTTCAGAGCCCGCTGGGAGCCTAAAGAGAAAATCAACACTCGCAGTAAACAGGATTTATGTCCAAATTGTGTTTTCTAACTAAACTAAAAAGCTGAGATGTCGGATCTGGACCTGCTCCGTGATTTATGTGGTGGCTCACAGCTGCTGCTGTCCTGCAGGAACGACGATGTCGAACTCTGTTCACACAGCAGCAACTGTGTGAACAGAGTTCCGCCTCAACTCTCTGTGATTTACAGAGTTTATGATGGACAGTGAAGTAAACTGCTGACAGCTGTAGCTGCTGTTAGCTCATGTTAGCTCAGTCTGTTAGCTGCTGTTAGCTCATGTTAGCTCAGTCTGTTAGCTCATGTTAGCTCAATCTGTTAGCTGCTGTTAGCTGCTGTTAGCTCAGTTTGTTAGCTGATGTTAGCTCAGTCTGTTAGCTGCTGTTAGCTGCTGTTAGCTCATGTTAGCACAGTCTGTTAGCTGCTGTTAGCTCATGTTAGCTCAGTCTGTTAGCAGACAGTGGTTCAGCCTCCTACAGTCTGTGGACTGATTTCTACGTAGAGAACTCGAGACAAAGGATCTGATGTTTAAGCTCTACATCTGGCCTGGCCACCCCGCGGCTCCCGAGCCTCATGCGGCTCTTCAGGAGCTTCCACATGACATGCGTCAAATATGCTCGGCTGGCGTTGCCGTTCATTCCTACGGCTAGATGGCACGCTGACCAGGTAAGACTGTTTGAGTGACGTCAAACACGCGACAAGAGAATCTGTGGCGCGACATCATTTGCGTTGTAAACAATTTCCGTCATGTTAGCTCTCAAAATGGCAGGGGAAAAAGCACAGCCAAAGAACACAGGACGTTTTGACAGAGTGGGATTTATATTTTTTAGTTGAACGTAATGGCAAGCCGCTCTGCCTTACAGTATATGTCACACAGCATTAGCGCATTTCAAAGCTTCAAATCTTCAGCTCACTCCATCCTAACATCGAACAGGAATTTCCAAAAGGGACTGAACTTTACAAGCACAAGTTGGTCGCTTTGAACAGTCAGGCAGAAAAGCAGAGACCGTAACGCTTGCATCATATCAACTGGCTTGGAACATAGCACGGGCTAAAAAGCCATACAACGAAGGGGACTTCATTAAAAAATGCCTCAATCTTGCACACAATGTTAACTGTTGAAAATAACTGATATTATCATGTTGCTGTGGTTATTTTCATTAAATCTGGCTGAGCAGAGGTCTGCGTGTGCGTGCGTACATGATTAAGGAATGGGATGATGTTCATGTGTGCCCATCATGGGTGTATGATGTGGCTCTTTGCAGTAACACAGAAAACAAAGTGTCTCTTAGTCTCGGACTAGTTGTCCACCCCTGATCTACAGTGTCAACAGTGAGCAACACGAGCTAACGTTAGCTCAGACATGGAGTCTGAAGCAGAACATTGAGGCGTCATGTTGTGGTTTGAGCTCACAGCTTTCATGTCATCAAGCTGCTCCGTAACTTTTGGATTTGTTTGTTCAATGATTATGATGTCAGTGTTCACAGCAGGTTTCCCAAGAACTGAACATGAAACATCAGCAGGATTTCATAGACAGTCAAAAGATGCAGATTTTCTTCTGGTGGTTCAAACTGAAGCGAAACATGTTCAGGTTCAGCTGAAAATGTCTCAACTTGAGCAAAAATGTGCCTGACAGTGTAAAGAGAGAGAGAGGAGGATAATCTGCCCATCAGCAGAAATCAAACAGGGAGCACCAGCTGAGTTTCACTCTGAGCTGCAGGACTGGACATCAGTACCGGAGGCTGTAATGAGTTTTGAAAATGTTTAGCAGTCGGGAGGTGTTGAATAATCACGGACCGCACCAGTTCACAAACCACAGCTCGATGGACATTAATATTTCATGCCGAAAAATGAAAATGTGACCTCATGGTGGCACGAGAAGAAACATCAGGCCAAGCTTCATCTGAAAAATGATTGACTTCATGTGTTTTATACGACAGACCAAACTCCAGATTTAAAGTTACCATCACGGATTCTGTTGGTTCTGTGCAGTCGATGCTTCCTTCATGTCGTGGCAGAGAGATTCCTCCTCTGTGGATCTTCTTTCAGTGTTTCAGGGTCAAGGCTCGGACGATGTTGAATGTTGTATGCCCGTTTTGGAAAATTGTGATTTTTCAGCTGCATGAATAAAATTGGACTCGTAGCCTGAAGCAGAACACGTTCACCTTTTCAATATTTAACCAAACCACCATCATCTGTCCTTAACCTGAACCGGGTCATGGGACGCATGATACGAATGCTGATGTCTCCGTGTGCTGAACTTTACATCATCTCCTCTGTTTGAACCTAAAGTGCTTCTTCATGGTGATGCCATCGGGGAACTTTTTACCTATCAGTTCTTGGGTCCACTTAGAGAACCAATAATCAGTTTTCCAAAGAACCTTAAACAGCAAAAAGGTTCTCCAGAGAACTTACAGTTCTCCAAAGCCCTTAACAAGAACCAGATTTGCTTCGTGTATATATATTCACCCTCTTACCTTCAGGTGTACGGAGATAATCAGCTGTGAATATATCCACAGGCCGATCACGACTGAGCGCTCCCTGGTCGAGCAGGCTGCAGCAGAAAACAGATTAGTTTAGTTTTTCTGTTCTGTGGTTTGTTCAGTCGTCGGAACATTCACCAGCCTAACGGCTTCTCACGGACACGTAGCATTCAGTTCTGAGAACGTTGACCGGAGGATCCACGAGATAGCCATTATTCAAACGCAGTGAAACACAAGTGTGTGAAGGGAAACTTTCCAACCAGATGTGTATCATTATAATGTAGGCAGGATATGCAAATGAACAGGTATATGCAAATGAGCCCAGAGCTCCCAGCTCTGGCTGCAGGCTGTGAGGTTGTTCAAACTTACAGATTGAACTTCTGCTTTTTTACGTGTCCGCTGTGACGGACCGTCGGCCTGAGAGTTCAGTGGTCTGGTTTGGTCCCGTGCATGCTGGTTGTCGTGGTTCTTCTGGTTTCTCTGTCTGCATTTGGTCAAACGTATTTGTAGACTTTATTTGGTGCACCTGAAGAAATGATCCATGTATTTGCATATCTATAAACAGTATATAAAATATATTTGCTGTGTTAAGACTTGTTGGCAGAGTTCCTGTGTTGAATGACAGCCTGGTGTTGGTGCTGAATGGACGGACAGTGTTCGGGTCAGTTGTTCAGGTTGTCAGTTGATCTGCTCTCAGACTCTCTCAGACTTGTTACAGTCGACACTCTTCACTGTGCTGAGCCCAGAGGAAACAAACTGCTGAGTAAATAACTGGAAGTCTATCGCTGATTTAATGTGCACTTTGTTTTTTTTCTTTAAACGCCTCGAGGCTGCAGCAGCTGGACAACTGCTTTCCCAGGATGCTTTACTGCTGTGTGTGTGTGTGTGTGTGTGTGTGTGTGTGTGTGTGTGTGTGTGTGTGTGTGTGTGTAGTCGTTCGGGCATATATCCAGATGGCTTCATTCCTCTACTGTCCTGTGGGTCTGAGCTGTGCACACATTCACAGGTTTGTACTTGTGCTTGTGAAGACCATCATTGACATCGTACATTCCACTAAACCTGAACAAAGTCTGAAGATCTGACCACAAAGCAGCAAAGTTCATCCGTGAAACAAAAAGGATTCAAGGATTCAAGGAGTTTTTATTGTCATTGCAGCACATGTAAAACATGGGATGCAGGTCGTGGTTTATCTGAAAGTCAAGGCCAACGCACTTTTTGAGAGCTTGATTGTGTAGAGCAGCAGAGTCCAGTCTAACAGTGAACACAGCGACAGAACCTCTGAACCGGCAGTGTCCAGTCTAACAGTGAACACAGCGACAGAACCTCTGAACCGGCAGTGTCCAGTCTAACAGTGAACACAGCGACAGAACCTCTGAACCGGCAGTGTCCAGTCTAACAGTGAACACAGCGACAGAACCTCTGAACCAGCAGTGTCCAGTCTAACAGTGAACACAGAGACAGAACCTCTGAACCGGCAGTGTCCAGTCTAACAGTGAACACAGCGACAGAACCTCTGAACCGGCAGTGTCCAGTCTAACAGTGAACACAGCGACAGAACCTCTGAACCGGCAGTGTCCAGTCTAACAGTGAACACAGCAACAGAACCTCTGAACCGGCAGTGTCCAGTCTAACAGTGAACACAGCGACAGAACCTCTGAACCAGCAGTGTCCAGTCTAACAGTGAGTCAGTTCAGTTAGTTCTTCACTCCTGATCAATGTTTCCATCATGGAGTCTGTAAGTCACCTCGGTACTGTGACGTTAGTCCCTGTTGGTCTCAGATGCTGTGCTCCAACCTGGTCAGGTCCGGTTGCTGAGTCCGGTTCTGTTGGCAGATTCAGTTAGCAGCAGTTAATTAGCCATTAGCTACTTTAGAACGGAGAATCCAGAATAACTTAAGTTGTTATGAACGAGGAAATTAGCTACAGAGACCAAAACATCTGGACATGGGGACTTATGGAGCCAGCCTCAAGTGGACGTTAGAGGAACTGCAGGTTGTGGCTTCACCTCACAGGCAGGTCTCTGGTTGGTGACTTGTCACCTTTTGAAAATGTTTAGCTCGTGATATCAGGATATGATATTTTATAAGTCGTCTTTGTGCTAGTTTAAATGTGTAGTTATAATGTTTTGTCTCATGACATTTAGTTTTATTTACACATGTTTGTAGTTCTTTGAGTAAACGTGGTGGATCTGTGAATGAACGTCTTCCTGCTGAAACATCGTCGACGCTCTAATTTAATTTAACGGCTTCAAACTCGGCGTTTAACTCGTCAGTGTGTTGGAAAAGACCACGAGCAGAGTTCAGCTGAAACTCAGCATCCCCCCCCCCCCCACCCCACCCCACCCCTCCTCTCTCCCTCCCCCCTCTCCCTCCCTCTCTCCCCCCCTCTCCTCTCCCTCCCTCCCCCCTCTCCTCCCCCTCCCTCCCCCCTCTCCTCTCTCTCTGTTCGCTCCATTTAACTGAAGCCACCAGCTACATGAATACCCATGAGCAGCCCGGAGCTCTGCCAACAGCTCCATTACAATGTGCACTCCACCTCCTCTTCACCCTCCTCCTCCTCCTCCTCCTCCTCCTCCTCCTCCTCCTCCTCCTCCTCCCTCTCTGTTTTCTCTCCATCTCCTCCCCCTACCGCTCTCCTTCCCTCTCTCCCTCACTTTGAATCTACATGGCCAAAAGTAAGTGGTCACCCCAAACATTAAGCCGCCTGCATGTCAGCGTGAAAGCTGGCTCACAGTCTGCAGGTTTCATTCGTTTTCATGGAGTTCCTCAGGGAAGTGCTGCGGGTCCTCTTTGATTTCCTTTACTCCTGCTGCGTATGGGTCAATATCAAACACCACTGTATACAAAGTGAGGATATATAATCAGTGTTTGAGTGTGAACCCACTGTGGTAAATATGTTGTGCTGAGCAGGTGTACTCCTTCAGGGTTCAACCTTACTGTGTGTAAGTGTAGCTGCTGTCAGCTCTTGTTTTGTTCACCTCAGTGACATTTCTGAGAAATGTAACTTTTAACCTCTTGGCAACTCGCAGTCTGAGTCTGAGTTCTGTTTCCTGTGTCAGGATCAGTAACTTCCTGTGACCTGCAGACTCTGGTTATCTCGAGCACAATAAATCCGACGTGCACGCCTACCTGCAGCCTGTTTATCGCTGCAGCCTGTTTATCGCTGCAGCCTGTTTATCGCTGCAGCCTGTTTATCGCTGCAGCCTGTTTATCGCTGCAGACTTTAATTTCCCTTCCTGACATGTAGCTCTCTAAAGCTGACGCTAGCTCCATCCAGCTGTCTGCAGACATCAGGCTGACGTCCTGACGCCGTCCGGATCGTCTGCTGCTCACAGTCCAGAGCTGTGCATAAGTTAGCAGTTAAAATCTGTAAATCCTACATGTCCCATGATGCCCACAGTTTGGTTTGACCTCACAGCTCTGCAGCAGTTTGTCTGAGTCTAACCTGATGAGTGATTTGCTCTTAAACATTGTCGTCTGCTGCAGCTTGAACTTTTTCCTCCGTCCACATACTTTTGGCCTCCTGTCGGCCTGTGTGCACACTCCTCCTGTATTTATTTCATTTTGTCCTCTCTGCTGCTGGTTCCTCCCCTTCCAGTCATGGAGAGGGAGTCTCTGAGCCTCCTCATTGGTCCACAGCGAGGACAAAGCACCTCCCCACTCCTCTCTCTCTCCTCTCTCGGGCAGAGAAAGAGAGGGAGGGAGGGAGGAGAGTGAAAGTGGAGAGGCAGGCAGACTTGTTGCAACAGATGGCTTCACCAGCGGCGGCTCGGCGGCGGCTGCACCAAGGAACTCTGGGACGGCGTTAGACAGAGGTAGAGAAAGAGGGAGGGGGTGCTAGAAAGTCAGAGCGCT
>JAFMOB010000683.1:245000-257500 GCA_018985215.1 Larimichthys polyactis | reverse complement strand
GATGACTGTTGCTGACTGTCGATGACTGTCGATGACTGTTGATAACTGTTGATGACTGTTGATGACTGTCGATGACTGTTGATGACTGTCGATAACTGTTGCTGACTGTCGATGACTGACTGTCGATGACTGTTGATGACTGTTGATGACTGTTGATGACTGTTGATAACTGTTACTGTGATGACTGTTGATAACTGTTGATAACTGTTGATGACTGTCGATGACTGTCGATGACTGTCGATGACTGTCGATGACTGTTGATGACTGTTGATAACTGTTGATGACTGTTGATGACTGTTGATGACTGTTGATAACTGTCGATGACTGTCGATGACTGTCGATGACTGTCGATGACTGTCGATAACTGTCGATGACTGTCGATGACTGTTGATGACTGTTGATGACTGTTGATAACTGTTGATAACTGTCGATGACTGTTGATAACTGTTGATGACTGTTGATGACTGTTGATGACTGTTGATAACTGTCGATGACTGTCGATGACTGTTGATAACTGTTGATGACTGTTGATGACTGTCGATGACTGTCGATAACTGTCGATGACTGTCGATAACTGTCGATGACTGTTGATAACTGTTGATGACTGTTGATGACTGTTGATGACTGTTGATGACTGTTGATAACTGTTGATGACTGTTGATGACTGTTGATGACTGTTGATAACTGTCGATGACTGTCGATGACTGTCGATGACTGTCGATGACTGTCGATAACTGTCGATGACTGTCGATGACTGTTGATGACTGTTGATGACTGTTGATAACTGTTGATAACTGTCGATGACTGTTGATAACTGTTGATGACTGTTGATGACTGTTGATGACTGTTGATAACTGTCGATGACTGTCGATGACTGTTGATAACTGTTGATGACTGTTGATGACTGTCGATGACTGTCGATAACTGTCGATGACTGTCGATAACTGTCGATGACTGTTGATAACTGTTGATGACTGTCGATAACTGTTGATGACTGTTGATAACTGTTGATGACTGTTGATAACTGTTGATGACTGTTGATAACTGTTGATAACTGTTGATGACTGTTTATGACTGTTGATGACCGTTGATGACTGTTGACCATCAGTCAAATTACTGTGCTCAGTCTGATGTTACTTCCTGAACCATGAAGTCTGCAACGTAACTTTAGTGCCATGAAACTATGAAACTTTTCTAAACTGCGACCACGTCACAACGTGAACCAGGTGATGACGAAAGTTCAGTATGCTTGTCAATGACACAGTCATATTGACAATCAACTTATTACAACATTTAGGTATAAAGGTTTGTTGGATGGTCGACTGGGTTGGAGAGATTCTGTTCCAGTCTGGATCAGTTGGTGGTGACAAAGGTCTGGTATGCTTGTCAATGGCACTCTCCGACAGTCATATTGACAATCAACTTATTCCAACGTTTAAGGATAAAGGTTTGTTGGATGGTCGACCAGTTGACGGATTCTGTTCCAGTCGGGACCGGTTGGTGTTGGTACATCTGAGGTGTGGTATGCTTGTCGCTCGTACTCGTCATATACTATACGACCTTTTGGGAGTCGATCTCTCCTGTCGTATCAGTGTTACATGGTCGGATTGATTTGTGACGGCTGAAGCGGGTCGGTGTTGTCAGTGCTGACAGTCAGGAGATAAAATCAAAGTTTAGAGGATGAATGATTCAAATATGACATTTTAACATGAGACACTTGAAAATTTCATGTTCATATCTCAGATCTTTTCTCCAAACAAACCATTTGTATGTTTGTTGTGTCATGTTGTAATGACCACAGCTGCCTGTAGAGGGCGCTAACATCGCTTCAGACTGTTTACAGCCGACATGCTGCTGCAGTGTTTCCTCCCGTGTGACTTTCCATCAGCGCCTCATAAATCACCTCATAAATCTCCTGCACTTTAATTGTCCTTTTCACTTTGTTTCACTTAGACAGAAGGTCAGTAAGCTGTTTTTTTATTTATCGTAGAACAGCTCTGATTGGTGTTCGCCCTCCTTGTGCAGTTACATGATAAAGCCCTCCCCCCGTCCTCCCCCGGCCTCCCCCGGCCTCCCTCGCTGTAGCAGAATTGATGAAATTGGTAATCGTTATAGACCGCTGCTTTGGAGCGACTGACCTTCAGAGAGGCTCGGAGAGAAGGGTGGAGGAAGGCAGAGGATGGAGGGAGAGAGGTTTTTAGTTTTAATGAATCTCAATTCTTTATAGACGTTTGAAACAGTGACAGCAACCAAGCCAAACGAAGTGCAGAAACGATTTCACCCTGGAACCTCGACAACTGCATCCAGAGGAAGAAGACAGGAAGTTACAGCTTATTAAAGAGTCCATATTTCTGATTATATGTACAGTCACTTCTTTATAAAGTCGCCTTTTACTGAGGCTTTAAAATAGCAGAAAGTCTGTATGAACTGAGGGCTGAATGATGGATGATGGATGATGGATGATGGATGGATGCTCCGCCTGACAGAGCTGCGAGGGAGGTGGGGTAGAATCGTACAGGGGTGGAGGCGGTGGTTGAGTCATGCATCTTTTGAATGTGGCCCGCTGAAGCTACAATAGAGTTTAAAATGAGTCTTTCAAAGATAGCAACTCTTAGCTTTGACCATTTTCTAAAGGTGGCGACTGTCTTCACCGGAAACGACGTCTGTTTAGCAGACAAACGGTGTTAGTCAGAAGTATGACTGTTGGCCAACGAGGAGGGAAGTGCATGAGGATGGTTTTCTTTTTTAATGTTGGCTTCTTGTAACCACAGTCAGGATCTTTCACAAGTAGTTCTTGTCTGCCGGTTCATTCTTACTCAGATTATAAAATTACATCCACTCATAAAGACCATGTGATGTGGCTGAAAGCAAACAATCAAACAAAGAAGCAGTTGTTCTCAGTGATTGTGGTTAAAGTTCCCCTCGAGTGTGTTCAGTCGTTTTGGATGTTCTTTGGATCAATCGAGCTATTGTTATCAGAGAATAGTAATAAAGTTCAAATGTGGGATTGACACAGCAGAGCTCTCCAACAAGGCAACACTCTGCAGCACTCGTCAGAGGTTCGATGCCCGGCTCGATACTGAAGCCCAAACTGCCCCTGAAGGCTGAACCATTAGTGTGTGAATGTCTTGCATGCACCTTGCATGGCAGCCAGTGCCATCACCGATAAAGTTCTTCGAATGGTCAGAAGACGAGAAAGGCACCATTCAAGTAGACACTTCGACCATCGACCAGCAACCTTTCGATTACTGACGACCATCTAAGCCCCAGACGCCCCGATATGAGATGATGATCGGCGGCAAGAAAACGTGATCGGGGCATCCCGACTTTAAAATGTGCTCCCAGCCTGAAACATGGTTTCACTGCAGCTGGTGTCACCGAGCGAGTCGGTCTAAAAGCAGACCTGCTGAATAAAACATCAGCAGTCAGACGTGATGTCCACAATGAGCGAGAAGGAGAATTAAACTCTCCAACAGTGTCTCCAGGAGAGGTTCTGATTAGGTCACTGTCAGTGTGTGCGTGTCCGCCGGGCTCCATTAGCTCCGACACGCTGAGTCCAAATAGAGCGGCCTGATTCAGACTGACAGAACAGGGTGAAGACGGACAGCGTGGTTCCCATGAAGGTCACAGATGATTTTCGTGTCCTGTGGGGGAAACCTGTTGGTGGTCGAGATGACTGTTACCACGGTCACCGGAGACTGACACCATCCTAAAATACACCACCTACTTTCAGTGCTTCACCTCGCAGAGAAAAGAACACGCCTGATACACCGCTCTGACAACCTGTGGAAGGTCACGTGACTCGTGATGCCGCCTGTCTTTCAGATCTCCTGCTGTCACAATCAAACTCCTCTCAGAGCTCGCTCCTGCTCGCCACGTCAAATATAATCGTAGATTTGAGTCTCTGCAAAATGAACAACCTGCTCGTGAATCGCTTGTTTCCACTTGATGAATGTCACCTGTGTGATCAACAACAGGAACAATGTGCCGCTCGGCTCGTGGTGCCATTCACAGAAAGAGTTTGAAATCAGAGCGGCGTTCAAACGAATAAATGTTGGTGCTGAGGTCGAGTTAGGACGCGACTGCAGGACGATTTGTGCGGATGTCAAACGTCGTTTTTTTATGAAAATCTTTCTTTAACGTGAATGAACTTCCTGTGGTGAACTTTGCATTATATTTATAAATAACAGGATACGTATATGAGCTCCGTCTGCCTGAGAGGAAAGAAGAGATGTTACAATCTGTCTTTCATTTTGTCGTCTCGAGCGTCCAACATAATGTTGTTTTATTCTGTACAGACAACGTCTATTTCCTGTCTGTCTGCTTCCTGTTAAAAGCTTTGTGACATTGGCAGTGATGGAGTCACGGCGTTAGTGACAGTGTTACTTCTTTCAGTAACGAGTAATCGAATTGATTACTCTTCCCGTCATTATAACGCCGTTATCGTTACTCTGATTGAAGGCAGCTGTTCATCAGACCAACTCGATCTCTGTGAGGGCGGGGCACTGGGGTACTGGAGGTGTTGCTTACTTTTAAATTGTCAGACACACAAAGACGACGCAGGACGTTCACGCGAGGCAACGAGTAACAGGAAGGGCGAGTCTAACAGACTGAGCTAACGTGAGCTAACAGCAGCTACAGCTCGGTCTGTGACTTCGTGCCGTTAGCGTTACACCCAAAGTTACATGGTGAGAAACAAAACAGCCACAGAGATCAGGTTCAGGTTCAAGTCCTCGACCCGCCTGAAGATCTCTGCTGTGTGGTCTGTTATCCCCACACACACACACACACACACACACACACACACACACACACACACACACACACACACACACACACACTGAACCTCCCAAACAGACCAACAGCTCAGCTAATTGGAGATGTTGTATCACCTCCCTCGTGTCTCTTGCTCTTTCTTTTTCTTTCACATTCACACATTCACATGCACACACACACACTCTTGAACACACGCATACACACACACACTTTCTTGCACCCACACAAACACACACACACACACACACACACACACACACACACAAACACACACACACAGCGACCCAGTGGGAATTGGCAGCTTGGAGCGAATTGAGAGAGAGAAGGCAGAAAGTCATTACTTCTCTCACTAGAGTGTGTGTGTGTGTGTGTGTGTGTGTGTGTGTGTGTGTGTGTGTGTAATCCTGCCATCAGTATGCTGGTCATGCTTTGCAACAGAGGGAAGGAAATTGAAGAGAGAGAGAGAGAGAGAGAGAGAGAGAGAGAGAGAGAGAGAGAGAGAGAGAGAGAGAGAGGAGGGGGAGGCGACAGTCCAACATGGAGTTCTTTTGATTACAGATGGTAAATGTGCCTTCAGTCACCTCCTCCTCCTCCTCCTCCTCCTCCTCCTCCTCTTCATCGTCTCCTCGCTCCCTCTCACTCGAGGGATTTCAGGTGGACGTGAGGAGAATCTCTGGTATGTCGTACTGTATTTGGTGTCGTGGTGGTACGGCGTGCCGTGGAGGGTCACCGAGGTCGTCGTGCACCACGTTTGAACTAACAATGAAATCAGTGTGTGTGTGTGTGTGTGTGTGTGTGTGTGTGTGTATGTGTGTGTGTGTGTGCTTTAGACCCTTCAGGGTCAATAACGGTTGTTTAAAGTGTGTTTGTTTGAGGTTCTGATCCAGAGTCAGTGGACATGAAGCTTCCTGCAGACTTCACTGATAAAAACATTTGAACACACAGAACGAGGCTCGGTTCTGCCGAGCGGACGGTCTCTGAAACACGTCGCCGTGTTCGATCCCCGCCGGCCTTCATGAAGTCACGTTAACGTTTCAGTAAAGTGTGCAGAAATAAAAAGTCCAGATTTCTCAGAGCAGACGGACGGCGAGTCGTCGTGTTCGGAGTGAAAATGGTTCCTGATACGACGAAGAGGGTCAAACAGGAAGTCACGAACCTGATCGACCTTTCATTTCCTTTATACTCGTGGTCGGTGCGGACGTGTTGATGAGGAGTTTATGAACATAAGAACACGTTTGTGACTCCGTGTCCACGCTTTCTTCACGTCATGTGACTTACAGGAAGTCTTCATCAGACAGACCTGAGGCAGTTTGTCCTCCGTTAACGTCTCTTCTGTTTGTTTGTCTCTGCAGGACTCGGACACGACAGAAGACGGACTGACTGCAGGTAAACCTCTTCCTGTTTGTTACCTGCTCAGGTGTGCTGTAGTCATTGGTCCGATCATCAGTAACCACAGACAGAAATGTTTGGCATTATGTCGATGTATGATTTTATTTTGGCGGGTTTCCTCTCGCCGTCTTACAGAGCGACAGCGTCATCATGAGTTCGTGTTCTTTGAGCAGAACATGGAGACTGACTCTGGCTTTAAGTTCAACAGACAGAATAAATCCACCTGGAGCTACTTTCTCTTTTCATCTTGAGTGACGTTTCTGTAGATCTGAGTTTTAAACATTAAACCTGACGTCGTGATGTCAGAGATGAATCTATGAACATAAAAACGACGTCTTATCTCAGGATAACGAGGTTGTGCTGTTCAGCTCTTTTGTGGTCAGATGTGAGGTGTGGTTGGATTGCAGAGTGTGTGTGTGTGTGTGTGTGTGTGTGTGTGTGTGTGTGTGTGTGTGTGTGTGTGTGTGTGTGTGTGCTGCAGATACACACTGTCAAACACACACTCTGTTCTCTCGTTGTGACCCAGTAACACTCCTCACATTCCTGATTAATGATGCAGGTTGGACCCAAACAATGAAAACACACACACACACACACACACACACACACACACACACACACACACACACAGCTGCATATATCTTCACAACACATCAACATACAGCACACATGTGATGATGTCATCGGGTCCAAACATGCAACATGGAGGATGAAAGCGGTGCGTTCAAGGACAGTCGTTGCTTCTCATCAGTCTGTGATTCGACTCAGGAGACGAATGATGAAAAAAATCTAACCCGAACAGTCTGACTGATGATGTCACCGTTTAAAGTTTCTTTATTTCCTGATGGACAGATGGCTGTGTTCACTGTTAGACTGGACACTGCTGGTTCAGAGGTTCTGTTGCTGTGTTCACTGTTAGACTGGACACTGCTGGTTCAGAGGTTCTGTCGCTGTGTTCACTGTTAGACTGGACACTGCCGGTTCAGAGGTTCTGTCGCTGTGTTCACTGTTAGACTGGACACTGCTGGTTCAGAGGTTCTGTCTCTGTGTTCACTGTTAGACTGGACACTGCCGGTTCAGAGGTTCTGTCGCTGTGTTCACTGTTAGACTGGACACTGCCGGTTCAGAGGTTCTGTCGCTGTGTTCACTGTTAGACTGGACACTGCTGGTTCAGAGGTTCTGTCTCTGTGTTCACTGTTAGACTGGACACTGCCGGTTCAGAGGTTCTGCTGCTGTGTTCACTGTTAGACTGGACACTGCCGGTTCAGAGGTTCTGCTGCTGTGTTCACTGTTAGACTGGACACTGCTGGTTCAGAGGTTCTGTTGCTGTGTTCACTGTTAGACTGGACACTGCTGGTTCAGAGGTTCTGTCTCTGTGTTCACTGTTAGACTGGACACTGCTGGTTCAGAGGTTCTGTCGCTGTGTTCACTGTTAGACTGGACACTGCTGGTTCAGAGGTTCTGTCGCTGTGTTCACTGTTAGACTGGACACTGCTGGTTCAGAGGTTCTGTCGCTGTGTTCACTGTTAGACTGGACACTGCCGGTTCAGAGGTTCTGTCGCTGTGTTCACTGTTAGACTGGACACTGCTGGTTAAGAGGTTCTGTTCGGTCTGACCGTGTCCACTGGAAGGTAGACGCAGATGCTAGTTCATTGGCTGTTGTCCCTCCTTATCAGGAAACGTAAAAAATGCAGAAGTAAACAGAACTGTACTTCCTGTTTCATGAAGACTTTAAGTTGCACAGTGTTACGTTGTAACATGAACGTTGCAACATTCTGCTGTTTACGAATGAAACGATCTGAACTGAAACTGAAGCGTCTGTTCTGTCGGATACGGGTGTAGGATGGGTGGATGTGGTGGTCACATGTTGGTGCTGAACATTATTACGACCTGACAGATTAACAGGTATCTGCTGTGTTTTGTAGTTCAGTTTGGGAGCCGTGCTGTAGGTGATGTCGTCAGTGTTGCTATGGAACGGCGAGCTGCGTGTGCGTCGGAGGTGAAACAGTGAAGAAGACAAAGCAGTTAAAGAGTTTGTGTTTCAGTCTGAACTCTGCAACCTCGACAGAAAACAGTTTGTTTCCCTGCAGATGATTCTGGTTCAGCTCCACATGACCCGGACTCCTCCACATTCCTGTGTGTGTGTGTGTGTGTGTGTGTGTGTGTGTGTGTGTGTGTGTTTCCCACATGTGTTTCTGATCACTGAGCAGAGACACAGAGCGGTGGATGAGACAGAAAACTCAGGAGTCATCACGTCGACACACCAACGTCAGAAACAACAGAATGAGTAATTAACTGATTTAAATGAACATTCTAGAACTTCTCTTTAATCTACCGTCTGTGACCTCCTGCTGATCTGACCTGTGATCAGCTGAACGGCGTCTCTGTCATTCGTACGTGTTAATGTTAAAGCTCATGTTAGCTCAGAGCACCGGGGAACATACAGGTACATCGTGTTTGACTGTGACATGCTTAAAAGCTTCAAAATGTGGCGACCCACAAGGTTTCATCCTAGGTTTGATCATTTCCTGCATGTACGCGTCTTAAATCAATCAAAAATCAGATTTATTATAGAGTTCATTCCTCCGCTATGCTGACGATACACCGTTTTATCACTCCATGAAACCAAACAGCCGGTCCAGTCTCATCAGTCCATGAACTGCCTCGAGTGTTCGATGGCACAGAAACCTCCTGACAAGTCTGAAGCTGTCCTGTTTGTCCTCTTAACTCCATCAAAGTCTTCAGTCTTGGCAACCCGTCCACCCTTGTTAAGACCTCGGTGTGATATTTGATTCTGCCTTTGAGAAGCGAGTCAGTGCCAGTTTCTTTCCAGCTTTGTACCATCGCCAACATCATGCCGTGTTCTGTCTTTCAAGGATCTCGAGGAAGTCGTCCACGCCTTCATGTCCTCCATCAGTCAGTGTCTCCGCTGACTGCGTGTTCAGGACTGATAGAAACTTTATCGTGTACCTGCTCCGCCCTGTCAGACCTCCATCGATGCCTTCAAGTCCAGACTCCAAACATCGTTACTCACATCGTCCTGAAGTGTTCTTTATTTAACGTTCTTTGTTTTTGTCACTGTTTCACGTTATTCTAGCGAGTTAACTTACGTCAGGGAGTCACGTATCGTGTTGTTAACCTGCCATGTCACCACTGGGAATGAACCAGTACAGCTCAGTGTGTTAGCTGTGTGTGTGTTAGCCGTGTGTGTGTTAGCTGTGTGTGTGTGTGTGTGTGTTACAGCTCAGTGTGTAAGCTGTGTGTGTGTGTGTGTGTGTGTGTGTGTGGGAGGGAGAGATCCAAAGCTCAAAGGAAATGATTTGCAAAATTCAAATGTCGTCCTCTGCATCACGGGGAAGTGGGAACAGGAGAAGGACCCGAACAGGGAATTAAACAAGAGCTCTTTAATGAAACAAAGAAACCAGGGAACAAACCGAAGGACACAAAAACAGAGCAGCTGAAGAGCGGCTGGAAGAGCAGGACAGACACGCACAGACCAGATAACCCACAGAAACACAGAACTGAACAGAACCAGGTGAAACAAACCAGGGGCAGGACAGGAAGTAGAAGACAAGACAGACAGTGGAACTACAAAATAAAACAGGAAACAAAGTTGTTGTGTCGTAGGTTGTCTCGTGGTGTCTTGGTGTGTCATGTGGACGGATGGCTGTGGCTCAGGACGTGGAGCCGGCTGTCCACTAACCAGAAGCTCGGTGGTTTGATCCCCGGCTCGTCCAGGTGTGAATGCATCACGCCTCGTCGTTTCATTTTAATCAGCATCTTCTGGACTGTTTGTCACACATTTATCACTTTAGTCTGATATTTTATAGACTGATAGATGCATGTCAGATGTGTGTGTGTGTGTGTGTGTGTGTGTGTGCGTGTGTGTGTGTGTGTGTGTGTGCGTGTGTGTGACACACTGTTATAATAACACACTCAGTTGATTACCTGACTCAGAGTAATGCAGGCTGCAGTAAATCCTGTCCTCATCAGGGTTAGAGCTCCACGTCTTTAATAAACTGGAGGCAGCGTATAAATATTAAACAGAGTCCAGTCACATATCAGTCAAAGCTGCTGTGTGTGTGTGTGTGTGTGTGTGTGTGTGTGTGTGTGTGTGCATACAGGGCTGTATATGTGTGTGTAGAAATGTATCTGTATATGTGCATATATGTGTCCAGTGGTCATCTCCCAGCAGAGCTCTCCGGCTCTCCATCAGTCTATTTCTGTCCTCTGAGTGGGCAGGATGGATGAACTGCCCGGAGGGATGGAGAGGGGGATGAAAACAGAGAGATGGAAATAGAGGAGGTGGAGGAGGAGGAGGAGGAGGAAGAGGAGGAGGAGAGGAGGGTATATGATGTATTTTTGTCCTGGTTTGATCGACCTGTGTCGCTCAGTGAAGCTCTTTGTGTTGAATCTGTTTTGTTTACAGCTCGTAATGAATTAATTGGAGCTGACTTCAGAGAGAGAGAGAGAGAGAGAGAGAGACAGAGAGAGAGAGAGAGAGAGAGAGAGAGACAGAGAGAGAGACAGAGAGAGACAGAGAGACAGAGAGAGACAGAGAGAGAGAGAGAGACAGAGAGAGAGAGAGAGAGAGAGTAATGGAAGAAGTCAAGAGGCCGAGGATGGAGAGTGAGGAGAGGATGAGAGAGATTAGAGGAGGAGAGAAAGTTTGTGTAGCTCTGATCATTAATTATCCGTTAATTTGCTGATTATTGACTTGATTATTCGTTTAGTTCATTAAATGTGGGTGACGTCTTCTGATGTCTCGTTTTGTCCAACAGTTCAGATCAGGTCAGAGACACAGAGACACAGAGACACAGAGACACAGAGAACGTGTCTCCGGTTTCATCCTGTTTTTTCAGCTTCCATCGTGAGTGTTTAAAGTCTGAGCACCTCCAGCCTCTGTGAGATGAAGTTAGGAAGGACTGTGAAGAAGCTCAGATTCAGAATGATCCATGAATGTGTATGAATTATATAAATATAATGAGCATCTGCCCTTTCAGTCTTTAGACGAGCAGTCAACACCTGTCCAGGTGTCTCTGTGACGCCTGCCTGTCTCGCAGGTTTCAACATGAAAATCCAAATGTCATGTCTCCTCCAGCCGTCAGTAAGACGCTGATCTGATCCGGCTGGATCTTGTCTCCACTCGCCTCTCTGCCTCGCTCTTTGGTATGCGGGACATTTGAACGCCACGTCGCTGTGATCGGCATCAGATGCTGCCACAGCTCGTCTTCAGCGTCCACACCAGACTCCTCCAAGGAGAATTTTCAAAATAAAACACCCTGTGCAGTCACAGTAATCATTTAGACACGAGCTGGCTTTCTTCAAGGCAGCGAGCTTCACTTACCTTCACTGACGTTCCTTGGATGGTCGACGTGTTGGTTGGAGAAATTCACACAACGCAGTTTTCAGATAAGTTTAACGAGTTGTGAGTTTTATTTTGAAGCTACACACACACACACACACACACACACACAGTTTCACGTACCTCAGGTTTTCAGAGCCGAGGTTCGATCCCACGTCTCCACGTTGGCGGTCGGCGTCCTTCCCCTCTGGACCATCTTCAGTACTGATGAAGAAGAAGAAGAACCAGGATCAGACTGATGGAGGAATCATGCTGAAGATTCTCCTCCATCAGTCCTGATGGAGCTGCTGAAGAACATCTCTGTCCTTCACTTGTCTTCATATCGTTTTGGACCGCATGGTTCTGCTGTGGCTTCAGATGTTTGACAGTCCAGTGGTTAAACACTTTGAAGTTGTGAGTTCGAACCCCGCCCGGTGCAGCACTGAGTAGGAATGAAGGTGAACCTGCTGCTGAGACCTCAGACTGAGGCTCATGAAGGTTCCTCACTGAAGCATAATGACAGTTTGTATCCTCTGTGAAGGAAAGGAGCGTCAGGGCTTTATTATCTTCAACAGAGTGAAACAACACGGTCAGAGCGCGGGAGGATCTAGGAAGGATCTCAGAGTTTTGTAGTCCATCTTCTGGACTTTGTAGTTTCACGTCAGGAACATTCACCGTCAAAGGAGGAAGTAAACAGACTTCAGCTCCTTTGTATCATTTGTTTGTTTGTTCAGTCTGGACCTGGAGGTGTAATACTGTGCTAACGTCACAGCGATGGAGAGGAGGAGCAGAGGGGGAGCAGCAGAGGGGGAGCAGCAGAGGGGGAGCAGCAGAGGGGGAGCAGCAGAGGGGGAGCAGCAGAGAGGGAGCAGCAGAGAGGGGGAGCAGCAGAGGGGGAGCAGCAGAGGGGGAGCAGCAGAGGGGGAGCAGCAGAGAGGGAGCAGCAGAAAGGGAGCAGCAGAGGGGGAGCAGCACAGGGGGAGCAGCAGAG
>JAFMOB010000683.1:220000-232500 GCA_018985215.1 Larimichthys polyactis | reverse complement strand
TGTTTGGCAGAAATATCCTTCAGCATACACACTGTGTATTCATACTGTATACTGTATAATGGATGGATGTGAAGTGTGTGAAGGAGGTGAAGGGTGATGCATGGAGAGCTGTTAATAAAGGGGGAGGTGCACAGATGGAGAGAGCATTAAAAAGATGAGTACGGTGGGAGAGAGGTGGTGGGGGGTGTAACTATGGAGGAGACATGGCTCCTGTGTTTAGATGATGCTTCTTCTTCATGTTCTATTCATGACGGGATCTCTTAAAGGGACACACCCCACATTCAAATGTCCAACAGCACAAATAAAAAGTGTCTCTTTGACCATGTTTACATCAGCCAGGAGACTGGAGACCACGTCCAGGTTTTAGACAGTCTGCGGGGACGTCACGGAGACTACGTCCAGGTTTTAGACAGTCTGCGGGGACGTCACAGAGACTACGTCCAGTTTTAGACAGTCTGCGGGGATGTCACGGAGACTACGTCCAGGTTTTAGACAGTCTGTGGGGACGTCACGGAGACTACGTCCAGGTTTTAGACAGTCTGCGGGGACGTCACGGAGACCACGTCCAGTTTTAGACAGTCTGCGGAGACGTCACAAAGACTACGTCCAGGTTTTAGACAGTCTGCGGGGACGTCACGGAGACTACGTCCAGGTTTTAGACAGTCTGCGGAGACGTCACAAAGACTACGTCCAGGTTTTAGACAGTCTGCGGGGACGTCACGGAGACTACGTCCAGGTTTTAGACAGTCTGTGGGGACGTCACGGAGACTACCTCCAGGTTTTAGACAGTCTGCGGAGACGTCACAGAGACTACGTCCAGGTTTTAGACAGTCTGTGAGGACGTCACAGAGACTACGTCCAGGTTTTAGACAGTCTGCGGGGACGTCACGGAGACCACGTCCAGTTTTAGACAGTCTGCGGAGACGTCACAAAGACTACGTCCAGGTTTTAGACAGTCTGCGGGGACATCACGGAGACCACGTCCAGTTTTAGACAGTCTGCGGAGACGTCACAAAGACTACGTCCAGGTTTTAGACAGTCTGCGGGGACGTCACGGAGACCACGTCCAGTTTTAGACAGTCTGCGGGGACGTCACGGAGACCACGTCCAGTTTTAGACAGTCTGCAGAGACGTCACGGAGACCACGTCCAGTTTTAGACAGTCTGCGGGGACGTCACGGAGACCACGTCCAGTTTTAGACAGTCTGTGGAGACGTCACGGAGACCACGTCGAGTTTTAGACAGTCTGCGGAGACGTCACGGAGACTACGTCCAGGTTTTAGACAGTCTGCGGAGACGTCACGGAGACTACGTCCAGGTTTTAGACAGTCTGCGGGGACGTCACAGAGACCACGTCCAGTTTTAGACAGTCTGTGGGGACGTCACGGAGACTACGTCCAGGTTTTAGACAGTCTGTGGGGACGTCACAGAGACCACGTCCAGGTTTTAGACAGTCTGCGGAGACGTCACGGAGACCACGTCCAGGTTTAAGACAATCTGCAGGGATGTCACAGAGACTACGTCCAGGTTTTAGACAGTCTGCAGGGACGTCACAGAGACTACGTCCAGGTTTTAGACAGTCTGCGAGGACGTCACAGAGACTACGTCCAGGTTTTAGACAGTCTGCAGGGATGTCACAGAGACTACGTCCAGGTTTTAGACAGTCTGCGGGGATGTCACAGAGACTACGTCCAGGTTTTAGACAGTCTGCGAGGACGTCACAGAGACTACGTCCAGGTTTTAGACAGTCTGCGGGGACGTCACAGAGACCACGTCCAGGTTTTAGACAGTCTGCAGGGACGTCACAGAGACCACGTCCAGGTTTTGGACAGTCTGCGGGGACGTCACGAAGACTACGTCCAGGTTTTAGACAGTCTGCGGAGACGTCACAGAGACCACGTCCAGGTTTTAGACAGTCTGCGGGGACGTCACAGAGACTACGTCCAGGTTTTAAACAGTCCTTAAAGCTTTATTCACACAGGATGTGCCGTGGAGCGTCTCAGCAGCGTCTTTCCGCGTTGCGGAGCTGTCATTCCGTAGCATTTCTATTTTTGACGTTGCTAAACCGCGTGAAGCTGAACACAGCAGATCACTCCAGACAGGAAATCTGACACAGAATCAACGTAACACACTTCCGCGCCTTTCAAAATAAAACAATACGCAGTTCATGTCGCTTATTACAACTTCACATCAACGTTACGTCATGACCGGTGGCACCAGGTGATCAAAGATCGATCAAAGAGTCTCAACATGGACGATGAGAGACTGATAGTTGAAGTGGAACAACATACAATCATTTATGACACAACAGAAGCTTTTAATAAAGTCAGCTGCTTGTTGTTTCTTCTGCTCCATCACTGCATCCATGTCCCCTTATACATGGTCCATGGTCTGAGCGTAGCTCTGCTAACAGCAGTCACAGCATGGGACCATGTGTCCATGAAGGACGTCTCAGTTCAGCTCAGCTGGTTGAAGCAGCTCGTACATTTACATTTGATGCAGCTCATCAATAAAGCAGCCTGAGAGCTGCGAGGCGTCACTCTGCTGCAGATCCAGGATTCAGACCTGGACACTGTCAAACTTCCTGTTTCACAGACTTTAAATCAGTCCATGGATCTGAAACGGAAGCAAAAGTTTCAAGTCATCATTCAGTGTCGGAGACGACCAGAGAGTAATATTCACTTCCTCTTTTCAATACAAACAGTAACAGCCCTCAGCGCCCCCTACAGGCGGCCGTGTTTCCTGCAGCTGCCGAGCGTCCTGATGATTCATGCTAACAGTCTGTTGTGTAATACTCTGTGTCCTGCTGTAACGACCTCGATTCAGCAGCTGCCACCAACTTAACCACATTCCAACATTTTACCGCCGTCACCTGAACAGACAGAACTACAGTACGAGAACTACAAGAACTACAAGAACTACAAGAACCAGAGCTACTTCAGTAGATACTTTGTATACGTCCATCTGCAGTCACGGTTGATCATGGTTCGTCCAATCACCAGCTCCAGATGTCTGCACGCTACACGCTACACACTGCACGTTACACGCTACACGCTACACACTGCACGCTACACGCTACACACGCTGCACGCTGCACGCTACACACTGCACGCTACACACTGCACGCTACACACTGCACGCTACACGCTACACACGCTGCACGCTACACACTGCACGCTACACGCTACACACTGCACGCTACACACTGCACGCTACACGCTACACACGCTACACACGCTACACGCTACACACTGCACGCTACACGCTACACACGCTACACGCTGCACGCTACACACTGCACGCTACACTGCACGCTACACGTTACACGCTACACGCTACACACTGCACGCTACACGCTACACACGCTACACACTACACGCTACAAGCTACACATGCTACACACTACACGCTACACGCAACATGCTCCCTGCATGAACGTGACTGAGTCAGAATGATCCTGAATCAAATCGTTTACATATTTTTTAATGTTTCTAAATGAATTCATTTAATAAAAAATACAAATTTCAGACTTTCCTCTGTGACCCAGTCAAGGCTGAGGCGTAAACATCAGTATGAAATGGAAAATGTCCTGGTGGTGGCGCTGCAGTGGAGGAAACAGAATCTCTGTGTGAGTTTGAGTTTGTGGTTTGGTTTTGTGGAGGAACAAAGTGGAGAAAAGACGAATGTGATGATCAGTGAACTCAGCTCAGCCTCAGGTTTGTGTTCTGCTGGGTTCTCTTTTTATTTTCAGGTCGTTCATATCGACAGAAAGTTAATCAGCTTCTAAAAAAGGCTTCTGCATTTTGTTTGTGTCTGAAGATGAACGGCTGAAAGGATGAGGAGGGGGAACAAGATGAGAAAGTGATGAAGAGATGGAGAGACAATAGAGAGAGGCAGAGCCAGAGAGAGGGAGAGAAACCAGAGAGGGAGGGAGGAGGGAGGAGAGAGCGAGAGACGAAGGAGGCGACACAGAGAAGCAGAGGAGAGCTGAACAGGAGGCATCGACAGGAAGAGAGAGAGAGATGGAGAGAGGGCGATAGAGAGAGAGAGAGAGAGAGAGAGAGAGAGGAGGACGAGGCAGCTCAGCTGGTGTTACAACAGGGAGAGCGTGCAGCCATCAGGAGGAGAGAGCTGTTGCCACGGGGATTATTACCTCGTCTGCTGCCGCGGTAACAGCCAACAGGACCTGAACCGAGGCTGAGGCAGCCGAGCCTCCGAGCAAGGCAGCAGAGTCATGAGGAGAAGTGAACCTGCAAACATGCAGAGAGAATAAAACAAGAAGAAACGTCACTGATGAGGAAGTGAGCGAGGAAAGAGGAACAGAAAGAGAGAAGTGTCTGAGGCTGTTCTGCAGAGTTTCAGGATATTTCTGACATCTGATCTTCATGCTGAGGAGAACCGAGCGCTCGCACAGTAAGTGATCTGTGTTCTGATGTTCTGATCCGTTTGGACTTCAAACAGCCGGACATGAACTTGTTTCAGTCCGTCTCTCAGCACTTCATGAACTCTGTGGCTTCCTGCTGGAGACCACATGAATATCTAGTTAACATATTTTTTATGTTCTTGTCCAAACAAAATTGAGTTTGCATCATTTAAAACATGGAACAGAAGAATTTGTTTGGAGAGAGATTATAGTTTATCAGTTTAACTGATGATTAATTAAATGTTCATGTGGATATGATGAGATTTATTTCAGCCGTACTGTGTTGATGATTTAAAAAAGGAATTTGTTCTAGAGGCTCAACATCTTCACAGGAAACATAAATATTATTACTAGTTCATAAAATTCAGCAAAAATAATTGAAATAAATAAATGTTTGTAATGTTTGGGGTTTTTATAATATTGGTGTCTGTTTGTATTTTTGGTCGGGAAATCTTTGAGGCGTCGCGTCGTGTCACAGACTCAAACCGACGCATGTGTCGACTAACATCGATCAGTCGGTGTAGCGCTCCCTCGTTAGTCGACAACAGAAACGCTCGTCAATTCAACTAATTAGAATTATTTTATCAATGCCAGTTAATTAATTAATTAATTAACAGTTAAAATTAATTGTTGTGTTACATGGAAATAAGGTTATGTGTGTGTGTCAGGATAAACTGGAACGATGTGTAACTACAGCGAGCTGCTGTTGTTGATGTTAGATCAGTCTGTTAGCCGGGCTGCCCGGACTGTGAGCTCAGAGCGCCGGGTGTTAGTGTTTGGACCACCGGAGGTTTGGAGGTTCTCAGGCCCAGCAGTCAGCAGCTGTCTCTGGACATAATGGCAGAGGAGCAGAGAGTGAAGAGGACGCTGACGGAGGAAGCTAAGAAGAGAAAAGGAGAGAGTGAGCGAGCAAGAAGCCGCCGGACAAGAGTAAATGTGGGACTGACTTTTAGTGGTTGGTGAGAGCTTGGTGAAATAAAAGGCTGAAAGACAGACGCCGAGCTGGGCTGACTGCTGCTGGACTAGGCAGTGAGATCAGCTGCTGCTGGGGACCTGGATGATGATTGATCATGAGTAATGTAATCAGAGTAAATACTCGAGTACAGCTGGACTTGGACTTGGGACAGGAAGTCATAAAGTATTGAGACGTGGTGATTTGTTGATAATAAAAATATAAATCTCTGTACTGTACATCTTGTATGTCCTGGATCAGCGTTTGGTTTCAGAGAAACTCAAAGAAGACAGAAAACACTTTCCTATTTTTATTCTTCTCCGAGTGATTCTGTGACCCGATATCTCCGAGAAAAGCTTCATGTACAGAACCGACGAGCTGAAGAGCTCCACGCGTTTTGGAAGACGCTCTTGTTCTCTGTCGGCCCCCGTCAGACGCTGCAGATGGATTTCAGTTTCTGCTCGCTGTGTGGAGGAGGGAGGCCGAGCTCAGCCGGGCTCAGCACAGGGACCGACAGCAGCGATAACATGCTGACATGGGGACTGCTGGAGCCAGCCTCAAGTGGACGTTAGAGGAACTGCAGGTTGTGGCTTCACTTTCAGTCTTTAGACTCTGATGGAAACATGTCAGTGTGATTCATCCTCTGAGAATCATGAATGAGATCTTCTGTCTCATGTTCACTAACTTCCTGTTGAACACCTGAGCTCACCTGTTCCCGTCACCTGAGTCTTTGTGTCATGTGACTGACATGTGTATTGATAACAGGAAATATCAGCTGTTGTATTGATCGTCTATGTGATATACTGTACGCGTTACCACGGCAACTGTCGCAGCTTGCATCTCATCGGGCCAGCCGAGCCGACCTCTGACCTTTCACCTGGAACGTTTACCCTCTCCCCGCGTGCAGCGAGCGCCTCGTTGAATATGGAACAGCAGGTCGGCGTTAACGCGTTTCTCTTTATTGACATTCACCGCGTGTCACAGCTGCATCTGTGCCGAGGTCCGCCCATCTGCTCATGAATATTAATGAGCAGATAAATGTGATGGAGGAGAGAGAGCGACAGAGAGGCCACATCAGGATGACAGACGACAGGATTTATGGTCCTCGGGGGTTTGAGAGGCCTTGTTCGCAGATCAGGAGAGCATGACGGCACGTTCCCGCACCCATAATGCACTATGATAGTCGAGTCTGATACACTGCATGGCCTAAAGTATGTGGACGGGCCTCCGCTCAGCTGGGTTGCAGTCTTCAGTTCTGGCTCTTTGACACCAAACTGGGAAGCTGCTTTCTGGAGCTGCTTTGTGCACTGGGGGCATGTTGAAACAGGAAGGGGGCTGTGCTGGAGGTGAAGCACTGCGTGCTTGTGAGGTTGCTGGGCAATATCTTACGGAAAAAACACACTCGAGGCACGAGTCCAGTTTTGGACTTTACTTGAGCTAATCAGATTTCTATGGTCGGAGTCACAGCAGGCTGTTCAGGCACTCCTGTAACCGCAGCATGTCCAGGAAATCTGCTTTGTTTCATCCAATAATCTGAGGTGGACACGTGAGGCCACGGTGTTTTTATGTAAGAACAGAAATGTGAATAAATTTACATGTTAATCATGAGCAGAAAACATTCAAACATTACGAGGTTAACACTGAGACCCCAGCGAGCCTGTGAGCTGTCTGTCTGTCTGTCTGTCTGTCTGTCTGTCTATCTGTCTGTCTGTCTGTCTAGTTTAAGTTGTCATCATTATGTTGATGTCAGTGATTTTATTTTTGCTGTTTTCTGGTGGAGTGTTCGCGGAAGAGTCGCGTGACGGAAATCATGTAGCAGTACTGTTGTGTGTGACTCAAACCGGCTTTAAAAGCTACATATTTGGTGATGTAAATATTCTACATATGGTGTACTCTTAGACCTATATTGATATTCTCAGCAGTGCATTGCTTAGCTTCATGTCAGCTGCAGGTAACACACTGACTATGAATCAGCACCGTACACAACCTTAAATAACACGAACTGTCCCTTTAATATTTATTCAAATTGAATTCAGTCTCTCAGTTTTTCATGACTCTTAAATTAAGCAACATTTTCAGGGTGAGTTGAGATGAGGAAGAAACTCATCGTCATGTTCACGTTTGAATATTTCTACTTTGTGTAATTGCTGATTGCCGTGTTGTTCCTTCGTGTTGCCGTGTGCTTTCTGCATGTACTTGCAGACTCGTCGGGCTGAGGTGAGGATATAATATTTCAGAAGAAAGCTCTGAATATCAAATAAAACAAACTATGTGAAATCAAGAGCAGCGGCTTTATTTTCAAGACAAAATCCATGAATATCAAATGAAAGAAGGGATCAGGATTCAAAACAGCTGCTTTTATTTTCAGCAGCTTCACGTCACAGAATAAAACAAAAAAGGTTTTCACCTGTGAACTGAAAAGCTCTTTGATATGTGAGTGTAACTCCAGAGAATATTAAAGAAGTCTTTCTGTCTGAGGCGGTAACCATGTGATAATTAGTCATATTAATGTTGCTTGATGGCTAAAGCCTGTAAATTCAAATACCGCAGTCTAAAAATACTTGTACTCCAGAAGTATTACCAACAAGATCAAAATACTTTTAGTAGTATTATACAGTAATACCACACATATAAACATTACACTGTATAAATATCTATGCTTTATACTTTTACTTCTTGTTGTCAAGGTTACTGATGCATTTAACGGGACAGCTCGTTAGGAAGCGACTGTCCGGCTGCTCTCTGTACAGAGGTAAAAGTAAAAGGAAATATTACAGCTCAAAGCAGCAAATATATTTAACACAGAGGACATCTGATAATATTCATCCTTGGTGCAGCTCAGCTCAGTCACTTTGGGCTTTTTACATTTCCTTTTTTTCTCGTCTATTCCAGGAACAGAGAGTACAGCGAGGCCACGCTGGAAATGATTAATGAGTGAAGGAGGAATAGTGGAATTAATTAGCCCGGGTCCAAACACTACAGCGCGCCCTCGCCAGAGCCTGACTGTAAATGTTTGCTGTTTTTTAATCCACACTTCACCTTAAATCATTTTGATTGGCTGAACTGATTAAACAAGATTGGCGCCTCTCAGCGATGACGAACGTTTTATACAATTCAAGATGTGAAATACAGAATTCATGTATCATCGTTCAAATGAATGAACGAGACACGGCGAGACAGAAAGAAGAATCAGTAGACGTTAAAGAAAGACGAGTGAAGGAAGTGACAGTGATTAAAGTGAGTCAGTGCTGTGTTCTACTCGCTGCAGTGTCCTGGAACAAACTCCACAACAACACATGTATTTAGACGTGTAGTCTTCAACTGACGCTGACTCAAGTGACATCACTTGAGGACACTGTTGTCCACAGCGAGCGTGTTGCAGCTCGTGCTGTGAGCTGGTGTCAGCATCGACCAGTATTCTGGCAGTAATACAGTCGCCTACCGAGGAGGTTTTCTTGCCGAGTTTGGCAACCTAAGCATCAAGTTTGACTTCGTGGAGAGTCTGAGAAACTTCCACAGCGGCCTCGCTTCTCTCTGCACTAATTATCCTCCGTGAACGGACTCACACAGCTCCCTCTGAGACACGAGAGGCTTCGTAGGTACTTTTTCACGAATGCAGTAAAACTTCACAACAGCTGGAAACATGCTGATGTGTACGTTCTCTCTTAAAAGAGTTTGTGCTGCTGTTTCTGACGCTGCATGTGCTGCCTCTTATGTTTCAGTATCTGTGAAGAATTATTGGGATTATTTGTTTTTTCCTGAATGTTCTGCGGTGACGTGAGGACAAACTTAAATCACACGAGCTCCACACTTATTTCCAACAGTTTAACCACGAAGCTGCTGAACAGTCGATCTGTATGTGGAGTCTGCTCTCAGGTTTCATAACGAGACTGTATGACATAACAAACACGGTGCACGGGATTACCGACAGACTCGGTGCCGGGTCACTGCAGGACAGAACACATGTTGGGTTGAACAGAGCCAACAGCTGGACCGCTGTTCTTCGTCTGATCCATAAACTGGGTTCAAATGTTGCAGCGTTGGGTCAGAGCCTCCAGATGTTTATTTTTAATCTCACCGTTTATTTCTACTTGTGTCATGTTCGTTAATAACATTACATCACTTCATCCGATCTCGTTTATGCTTCTAATATTCCACAAATATTTCCCCACAATGC
This sequence comes from Larimichthys polyactis, assembly GCA_018985215.1. Taxonomy (NCBI): domain Eukaryota; kingdom Metazoa; phylum Chordata; class Actinopteri; family Sciaenidae; genus Larimichthys; species Larimichthys polyactis. The sequence continues at coordinate 222,949 of JAFMOB010000683.1, read as the reverse complement.
ATAAACATAATTATTAGTTATAGTCTTGCATCTTGTGTCTTGTAAGTATGAAAATCTGCATCTAATGGAGGAAAAACATGAAGAATGTTTGTGGATTTATGAGGCAGGAGCAGAGCTGAGGTTTGAAAAATCAAAAGTTTATCAGAAAAACATTTCAGTGAAAACATTAAAACTGCACATTTACTCTTTTGATCATGAAGCTGCAGTCAGGTCATGTTTGTTTCTGCACTAACTTCTGAGGATTTAGCTTCATGTAATATTTATACTCAGCATTAACATCATCTCATGTGATTCTGGCGTGACGCACAGTTTTACTGGTGTTTGTACACCGACCACCGGCCCTGCTCTCTGCTGGACTGGAGCGTTACGGAACCGTCGTCTGTTTCTCTTCATGTTGTTTTAAAGTTTCATTCCATCATGGTGAATATGAGTTATTGTACTAATCACATGATGTGGCCCAGCAGGGGGCAGCTACACTGAACACAAGTATGACTGCACGTAAGCTCGTGAGAACATGAAGCGAATTCTCGGCTCAGAGTCTACTGTAACTTCCACAGTGTGGTGTTCATTTAGGAAATGATGAAGCAGGGTGTGACTGACAGCTCTGAGTCTGTCCACCTCAACACACCAAAGCAGCCCAGCCTGCAGTCCGTCACCCACCACTGCACTCAGATACGGTGACAAACAGACACATGATGCAGAGCCCGTATCGAGGAAGCTGAAGATGAATCAGAAATAAAACGTTGGACAAAATATCTGAACCTCATTAAAATACAACAACAGCTCATTTATAGGAAACATAATGACGTTTGTCATCGACTCAAATCAAACCGAGGTGTGAGTACGTTAATGTACTCTATTACTCAAAGTTATGTTCATTCATTTGTTCGGTGTTTATTTTGAAAAAGTGAAACTCCAAAACTCATCAGACGCCCCCCCCTCTGTCTCTCTGTCTCTCTCTCTCTCTCTCTCTCTCTCTCTCTCTCTGTCTCTCTCTCTGTCTCTCTCTCTCAGTTGGTTGTCTGTAATCTCCGTCAGTTCACAGCTGGAGCCTGCAGACCACTTTAACATGAGAGCCACACACACACACACACAGAGCTTACTGTCTGAGTGTGTGTGTGTTTGATTAGCAGCTAATTAGCATGACGCACCCTGCTGACACAAACACACACACACACAAACACACACACACACAAACACACACAAACACAAACACAATCCTGCTGTGCCGTGTGTCAATGCAACTGAAAACAACTGAAACAAAACACTGCAGCTTTGTGTGTGTGTGTGTGTGTGTGTGTGTGTGTGTGTGTGTGTGTGTGTGTGTGTGTTTGTGTGTGTGTGTTTGTGTGTGTGTGTTTGTGTGTGTGTGTGTGTGTGTGTGTGTGTGTGTGTGGTGTGTGTGTGTGTGTGTGTGTGTGTGTGTGTGTGTGTGTGTGTGTGTGTGTGTGTGTGTGTGTGTGTGTGTGTGTGTGTGTGTGTGTGTGTGTGTGTGTTCCTGAAGGCATCATGTGGGAGGAAGTGGACCTGTGGTCACATGAGAATATTGTGTATACACAAACACACAAGTCCAACAAAGATGAAGAGCTTCATGTAGTCAGCCATCCTTTAAGTGAAGAGCTCCTCCACCTGAAGAAGAAGAGCTCCTCCACCTGAAGAAAAAGAGCTCCTCCACCTGAAGAAAAAGAGCTCCTCCACCTGAAGAAAAAGAGCTCCTCCACCTTTAGAAAAAGAGCTCCTCCACATGAAGAAGAAGAGCTCCTCCACCTTTAGAAAAAGAGCTCCTCCACCTGAAGAAGAAGAGCTCCTCCACCTTAAGAAAAAGAGCTCCTCAACCTGAAGAAGAAGAGCTCCTCCACCTTAAGAAAAAGAGCTCCTCCACCTGAAAAAGAAGAGCTCCTCCACCTTAAGAAAAAGAGCTCCTCCACCTTAAGAAACAGAGCTCCTCCACCTTAAGAAAAGGAGCTCCTCCACCTGAAGAAGAAGAGCTCCTCCACCTTAAGAAAAGAGCTCCTCAACCTGAAGAAGAAGAGCTCCTCCACCTTAAGAAAAAGAGCTCCTCCACCTGAAAAAGAAGAGCTCCTCCACCTTGAGAAAAAGAGCTCCTCCACCTTAAGAAACAGAGCTCCTCCACCTTAAGAAAAAGAGCTCCTCCACCTGAAGAAAAAGAGCTCCTCCACCTGAAGAAGAAGAGCTCCTCCATCTGAAGAAAAAGAGCTCCTCCACCTGAAGAAAAAGAGCTCCTCCACCTGAAGAAGAAGAGCTCCTCCACCTGAAGAAGAAGAGCTCCTCCATCTGAAGAAAAAGAGCTCCTCCACCTGAAGAAAAAAGCTCCTCCTCCACCTGAAGAAAAAGAGCTCCTCCACCTGAAGAAGAAGAGCTCCTCCACCTGAAGAAAAAGAGCTCCTCCACCTGAAGAAAAAGAGCTCCTCCACCTGAAGAAAAAGAGCTCCTCCACCTGAAGAAAAAGAGCTCCTCCACCTGAAGAAAAAGAGCTCCTCCACCGAGAAAAGAGCTCCTCACCTGTCGGCTTTTATTGTGTTCAGACGCTGCTTCATGCTGCCTTCATGTTCTTCAGTATTATTTGAGCAGCTCCTGCAGTGTCTTCATGTTTCTCTGTCTGTCTCTATGTATCAATATTCTCCGGGCGTCACACACGGCGCTGACATTTCACCCAAACACTGCTGCCATAATAATATCAGGTTTGCTTCACAGATTTCACACAAAACATCTGAACCTGGACAGATCTCTGATCTCTGCAGATCTTCCTGTTCTGACCTTTCTTCTCCAGCTCTGTCTCCTGAAAACCAAACGATGAATAACAACAAATGTACTTATTCATTTCATACAGCAAGAAGTTTTTAATTAGTGTAAGAGACGATGCATGAAAAATGTTTATTCTTCATCAAAGAAATAATTTACAACAACTGTCTAAAACCTGGACGTAGT
>JAFMOB010000683.1:205000-215000 GCA_018985215.1 Larimichthys polyactis | reverse complement strand
CTCCTCCTCGATGTGGACATGTCTCCACACTAACTCCTCCCTCTCTCTCCTCCACAGCACTCCCAGTTACAACTACGCACCGAACCCAGACAAGCACTGGATCATGCGTTACACCGGCCCCATGAAACCGATCCACATGGAGTTCACCAACGTCCTGCAGAGGAAACGACTGCAGACGCTTCTGTCTGTGGACGACAGCATGGAGAAGGTAGACACACACACACACACACACACACACACACAACACCTGTATCAGGTGTATCATTAGGTTCAGGTTTCTTCAGGTCTCTTTGCAAAGTTAAACATTGTCTTGTGTGTGTGCGTGTGTGCGTGTGTGTGTGTGCGTGTGTGTGTGTGTGTGTGTGTGTGTGTCTCAGCTTTATAACATGCTGGTGGAGACGGGCGAGTTGGAGAACACCTACATCATCTACACATCTGACCACGGCTACCACATCGGACAGTTCGGCCTGGTCAAAGGTAAAAAACAAGTCAAATCTATTTATTTTGTTTTATGCTAAACATATCAAATCTATAAACCAGTTGGTTATCATCTAAAGACGAGCCAGTGTTCCTGCAGTGTTGTACCCAACATCTATCTATTTTTTTCAAAAAATTCTGATTTTTTAAAACTCTTTTATGTTAAAAAATTCTACTAAAATAGTTTTTTTCATTCATTTTTTACTACAATTTTTAAAATTTTCTAAAAAACTTGTCATTCTCTCTCTTCAGAACAGAAATGTTCAAAAAATTTCTAAATCCTCAGAATTTAAAAAAATATTCAAAATGTTTAAAATGTTATGTAATACAACACTGATGACTGTTTCATAAAATAAAATAAAAGCAGAGGTGTCAGATTTTTTGTAGAAAAATTGCAGTTGCAATTTTTCAGAAAAATAATGAGAGATTTCCAAAAAAAGTTGCAAAATTTGCAAATTGTTTTTTTTTTACGAAAATTTGGGAAATTTTTAACTGTTCAAAATATTTTAAAATGTTCAAAATGTAATGTAATTCAACACTGACAACTGCAGTGGTCCAGGGTACGGTTAAGAAAAATCTTTTCTTTTTTTAACAAAAAAATCTGACTTTTATCTGAAAATCACAAAAAAAAATGTGTAAATTGCAATGTTTTTTTTCGGAAATTCTGATTTTTTTTTTTACTTTTTTATGTTAAAAAATTCTACTAAAATAGTATTTTTTTCATTCATTTTTTACTACAATTTTTTTAATTTTCTTAAAAACTTGTTATTCTCTCTCTTCAGAACAGAAATGTTCAAAAAATTTCTAAATCCTCAGAATTTAAAAAAATATTCAAAATGTTTAAAATGTTATGTAATACAACACTAATGACTGTTTCATAAAATAAAATAAAAAACAGAGGTGTCAGATTTTTTGTAGAAAAAGTTGCAATTTTCCAGAAAATTATTTGAATTTTCCAAAAAAAGTAGCAAAATTTGCAAATTGTGATTTTTTTTTAACGAAAATTTGGAAATTTTTAACAGTTCCAAATATTTTAAAATGTTCAAAATGTAATGTAATTCAACACTGACAACTGCAGCAACCCAGGGTCCGGTTATGAAAAATCTTTTTGGAAAATTGAAAGTTGTTTTTTTTTTTTTTAAATCTGACTTTTATCTGAAAATCGTGAAAAAAAATTGTGTAAATTGCAATGTTTTTTTCAGAAAATTCTGATTTTTTTAAATACTTTTTTATGTTAGAAAATTCTACTAAAATAGTATTTTTTTCATTTATTTTTTACTACAATTTTTTAAATTTTCTAAAATAACTTGTCATTCTCTCTTTTCAGAACAGAAATGTTCAAAAACTTTCTAAATCCTCAGAATTTTCAAAAATATTCAAAATGTTTAAAATGTTATGTAATACAACACTGATGACTGTTTTATAAAATAAAAAATAAAAACAGAGGTGTCAGATTTTTTGTAGAAAAATTGCAGTTGCAATTTTTCAAAAAAATTATGAGGATTTTCCCAAAAAAAGTTGCAAAATTTGCAAATTGTTTTTTTTAACGAAAATTTGGAAATTTTTAACTGTTAAAAATATTTTAAAATGTTCAAAATGTAATTTAATACAACACTGACAACTGCAGTGGCCCAGGGTCCGGTTATGAAAAATCTTTTTTTTTCTGAAAATTATTAAATTGCAGTTGCAATTTTTCAAAAAAAATAATGAGAATTTTCCAAAAAAAGTTGCAAAATTTGCAAATTGTGATTTTTTTTACGAAAATTTGGAAATTTTTAACAGTTCAAAATATTTTAAAATGTTCAAAATGTAATGTAATACAACACTGACAACTGCAGCGGTCCAGGGTACGGTTAAGAAAAATCTTTTCTTTTTTTAACAAAAAAATCTGACTTTTATTTGAAAATCACAAAAAAAAATGTGTAAATTGCAATGGTTTTTTTTCGGAAATTCTGATTTTTTTTTAACTTTTTTATGTTAAAAAATTCTACTAAAATAGTATTTTTTTTCATTCATTTTTTACTACACTTTTTTAAATTTTCTAAAAAACTTGTTATTCTCTCTCTTCAGAACAGAAATGTTCAACAAATTTCTAAATCCTCAGAATTTTAAAAAATATTCAAAATGTTTAAAATGTTATGTAATACAACACTGATGACTGTTTCATAAAATAAAATAAAAAACAGAGGTGTCAGATTTTTTGCAGAAAAAGTTGCAATTTTCCAGAAAATTATTAGAATTTTCCAAAAAAAGTTGCAAAATTTGCAAATTGTGATTTTTTTTTAACGAAAATTTGAAAATTTTTAACAGTTCCAAATATTTTAAAATGTTCAAAATGTAATGTAATACAACACTGACAACTGCAGCGGCCCAGGGTCCGGTTACGAAAAACCTTTTCTTTTTTTAAACCAAAAAATCTGACTTTTATCTGAAAATCACAAATTTTTTTTGTAAATTGCAATGTTTTTTTTCAGAAAATTCTGATATTTTTTACTTTTTTATGTTAAAAATTCTACTAAAATAGTATTTTTTTTCATTCATTTTTTACTACAATTTTTTAAATTTTCTAAAAAACTTGTCATTCTCTCTCTTCAGAACAGAAATGTTCAAAAAATTTCTAAATCCTCAGAATTTAAAAAAATATTCAAAATGTTTAAAATGTTATGTAATACAACACTGATGACTGTTTTATAAAATAAAAAATAAAAACAGGTGTCTGAATTTTTCTAGAAAAATTGCAGTTGCAATTTTTCAGAAAAATAATGAGAATTCTCCAAAAAAAGTTGCAAAATTTGCTAATTGTGTTTTTTTTTTTAAGAAAATTTGGGCATTTTTAACTTTTCAAAATATTTAAAAATGTTCAAAATGTAATGTAATTCAACACTGACAACTGCAGCAACCCATGGTCCGGTTATGAAAAATCTTTTTGGAAAATTGAAAGTTGTTTTTTTAACAAAAAAATCTGACTTTTATCTGAGAATCGCAAATTTTTTTCAGAAAATTCTGATTTTTTTAAATACTTTTTTATGTTAAAAAATTCTACTAAAATAGTATTTTTTTCATTCATTTTTTACTACAATTTTTAAAATTTTCTAAAAAACTTGTCATTCTCTCTCTTCAGAACAGAAATGTTCTAAAAATGTTCTAAATCCTCAGAATTTAAAAAAATATTCAAAATGTTTTAAATGTTATGTAATACAACACTGATGACTGTTTTAGAATCAAAAAAAAAAAACGTGTGTTAGCTCAGTTTATAGAGGATCCACACATTCTGTCACCATAGCTGTCAAATAAAGTTTAAAAAAGGCCAATAAAAGTATTTTAAAAATGTTTCAAAAGGTCGTTTGAAAAATCATAAAGTGTTGCTGCTGCAGCAGTTGCCTAGCTGCGCTGCCATGAATTGAGCTAGCCCTTTCTGTGTCAACCTGCACACGTGTGACAGCTGGTGACTCATGTATATTATAAATATCATATTTATTATGTTGTGTTTCTGCAGGGAAATCAATGCCCTACGAGTTCGACATCAGAGTCCCGTTCTTCATCAGAGGACCCAACGTGGAGCAAGGCAGCATGTAAACACACACACCGCCCTTCAAGCTGACAAGAAACACACATCATGCACACACACACACACTGAATCCAGTTTAATGTTAAATATGAATCTGATCATACACAGGCTTCAAAAGAAGCCGTGAAACAAATCATACAGCAGAAATATGTGACACACAAAAGCTGTGTGTGTGTGTGAGTGTGTGTGTGTGTGTGTGTGTGTGTGTGTGTGTGTTCTGGTAAAGTGGATTACAGTCAGAGCTGTTTCACAAGGCGATCATGAGTTCATATAACGACATAATAACACACAACACAGCTGTCATCACAAACCCTCACATTTGTAAATTAATGACAAAGATATTTATTTCAGATTCTTTATGGTTTATTAATCATACATGTGTGTCAGTAACCCCCACATGGTCCTGAACATCGATCTGGCTCCGACCATCCTGGACATCGCCGGCCTCGACACACCGCCAGACATGGACGGGAAGTCGATACTGACTCTGCTGGAGACTGACAAACCTGCTAACAGGTACACACACACACACACACACACACACACACACACACACACATACACATATTTCATTCTCGTATTTAAAAAAAAAAGTTGTTAAAAAAGTTTAAAAAAAATAAATTGGGTTTTTTGGTTGTTTTTTTTTTATGTGAGAATCAGGAACAAATTCTTCAGAGAAAAAAATAATGAATAAAATGATCGTCTGAACATTTTAAAGGTGAAACACAGAAAGAAAAGGGTTGCCATGGTTACAGTAACATTTATCACATTGTGTGTGTGGTGGAGAGTTTCCAGCGCAGTGACGTGATGAACAGTTTGTTGTAGTCGGAGAGGTCAGAGGAGAAAAGGCGAGCCATCAGTATGGAGAGCCGTCTCTCCACTGTAACCACCTTCATTTACACATCTTAATATTTAGAATGATCGAAGCATCGACAAAGGCAGGAAAACAGACTTTACACAGCAGGTTCAAAGATCTGCAGAACTTTAAAGGAAGTCTGCCGGTCAATGTGGATTCATCCGCTGCTGGAAATAGTCCCAAATGCATTCTTCCTGCATGTCCTCCAGTTTGTTTGATTGAAACTCCAGCGTGCAGAGAAGTCTTTTGCTTTAATGATTTATTCAAAGTTGTATCTCTGAAATGTGACTGCAAAGGTTTTATTGATTAACAAACTAAAAGACGACTAAAATGTTCATTTGTTGTTTGACTTTGAGAAGTTATGTTGCTGCAGAATATCATTTTAGAATTATTATAGTGAATGCATTATAAATCACCTGTGAACACTGGAAGTATTTCAGAGACCTTCAGGTCAGGCTGGAACAACGCGTCCAGCACTCGGTCATGATCCTTCCACATTTAAACAAACCTTGAGACGTAATCCTGAACACAGGTCCACGTTTACCGCCGAGTCTGACAGCTCTCTGTAAACCTCAAACACACTTTGAGTCACCGTACACTCTGCAGCGTTCTGTCAGGAGGATCGCAGCATCCCGGCTGTTTGAACGCGTGGACTCCATACGTCCTTACGAGTGCAGCGAGGGACTTCACGGCATCTGCTGCCTTTTTCATCCTCGTCCTCTGTGAAGAACAGAGGAATCATCCCGGTGGGGAACAGAGACAGTAGCTGAGAGAACGATTACATCCAGATAAAGTTTATTCAAAGTAGGAACGACAAAGGACTTCCAGAAAAACAGATCTGATCAGAACCAAATACCAACCCGCCTGCACCGTGACTGAGCCGATCTCAGCGTGTTGAAGGCAAGATTGTTCACGAGTGTGATGGAGCGGCTGGTGCAGTGTGCAGTACTGTGGATGTGGTACTGGACCACTGCGGTTCAGAGGGAGCTGATCCTGAAGACAAAGCTCTCGATGTTCCAGTGCATCTACGTACATGCCAGCTCTCACCTCTGGTCATGAGCTTTGGGTTGTGACTGAAAGACTGAGAGGGAGGAAACCCGGGGCAGACCCAGAACTCACTGCAACGCCTCAGGATCCTCCAGGAGGAGCTGGAATGAGTTTCTGGGGAGAAGAACGTCTGGAGCTGCCACCATGATCCGATCCAGACAAGAGGACGTGTGTGTGTGTGTGTTCTTCACTATCAGAATCGGGCTGTTTGCTCCTGTTTGCAGTGTAAAAGTGATTTGGTCATTTTAATTATCTGTGATAAAAATATAGTGTAAATCCCACAGAATCTGAGCTTTCAGATTTATTCATGATTTATCAGCGCTCTGACTCAGTGTGATTTCTGACACATCCTGTGGTAAACTGACACATTTACACTCTGCTGGAATACATTAAACTTTAAACACTTTCAATTTGAAACACTTTGCTCGCTGTGAAATAAATACACCAACAGCAGCAGCTCCTGAAGGTACCACGAGTCACCCTGTCTGACCCCATGATCATCATCACACCGTCCACCTGTACTCCAGCAATGAGCAACACGTTTCTGACATGAAAGATGTTTATTGGACTTTTCTGCCTTTTCTGAGTCCCAGGTACAATGGATTGTAGAATAAATACACACAGTGTGTGAGCCGGTTCAGGATCAGTGTTTTTGACATGGACCTTGTAACTCTGCAGATCTTCAACACGTCTGCACAAACATGATTCAAATACACAGAAACATTCAATAAGCACATTTCTGATGCCTGTATGTGCACTGCGTTGTCACGCTCGGTAGTTTCGGTGTCTCACTTCATCGCTGTTTTTCTGACCTTCAAAAAAGACGAGTGGAAAAAGTCCTGCAGCCTGTTTGTCTCTGCGGCAGGAAAACCAAAATATTATTCCTAAAAGTTAAAGTTACAAACATCCCAGAATAGAAACCAGATGGAGTCAGCCATTTAATGCGGGGCACAGTGTGTTATGAATATCAGATAAACACGTGTAATTCCCTGAACATGTGGCACCAAACAGAGTTTAATCATGTGAAATGACGTCAGCAGATTCTTGTCCTGTTCCTGGAGTTCTAGTAAAAATAAAGAGGCAGGATGAAGGTGGAGGTGATGCCTTTGTTGATGAAGGTGGAGGTGATGCTGTTGATGAAGGTGGAGGTGATGCCTCTGTTGATGAAGGTGGAGGTGATGCCTTTGTTGATGAAGGTGGAGGTGATGCCTTTGTTGATGAAGATGGAGGTGATGCCTTTGTTGGCTGAAGGTGAACTGAACCACGCTGCTTGTTTTTCTTCTTCAGGTTCCAGGTGGTGAACACGAAGCCCAAGGTGTGGAGGCGACTCGTTTGGTGGAGAGAGGGTAAGTCAGTAACATTCACGTCCTCTCAGATCTGAAGCCGAAGTTTCCAACGCGCCCTCTGTTTTGCTCCGTTCGGAAGCTGCTTTGCACCAGGTGTCGAGGGGAAGGAAGTGTCACAGGAGGAGAACTTCCTGCCCAAACACCAGCGAGTGAAAGATCTCTGTCAGAGAGCCGAGTACCAGACGCCCTGTCAGCAAACCGGACAGGTACAGTCACACCACGATCCAACATGTTTGTCTCCAGAGTCAGAGTGTAACCCACTGTGTTCAGCTGTACTCGAGTATTTACTCTGATTACATTACTCATGATCAAGCAGCCAATCATCATCCAGGTCCCCAGCAGCAGCTGATCTCACTGCCTAGTCCAGCAGCAGTCAGCCCAGCTCGGCGTCTGTCTTTCAGCCTTTTATTTCACCAAGCTCTCACCAACCACTAAAAGTCAGTCCCACATTTACTCTTGTCCGGCGGCTTCTTGCTCGCTCACTCTCTCCTTTTCCCGACCCGGAGCCCAAAGTTACATAGTGTGAGAACAGACGTACGAATGACAGAGACACCGTTCAGCTGATCACAGGTCAGTGTGGGTCAGCAGGAGGTCACAGGTGTTTTACTTAATGAAACTTTTTGCAGTACAAGCCTCGACAGAATGAACTCAGAGAGACGGCTGCTGCAGTAATAAACAGAGCAGTGGAACAGTGGGAGACTTCTGTCAGAGAGATGGAAACCAGATGTCATCTCTACAAACCAGACAGATACAATAACGTCAGTGATTACTCGGAGCAGCAGAACACAAAGGACTGAACGCTGCAGAATCAAAGTGGACAGACGTGAACGGAATCAAGATGGAGCTCAACACAAACTCTTCTCCAAGACGTTTACAGAGCTGTGTGTGTGTGTGTGTGTGTGTGTGTGTGTGTGGTGTGTGTGTGTGTTCATGCTTGTTTGAGGTTAATTACACTTGTCGAAGAAATCCCTCTCGTCAGTTGATTAGTCTCTTAGCAACAGTGTCTGCCGGCTGCTGGGCGGCTGTGATAAACAGCCCGTAGAAAACTGTTTGTAATTAACAATTCAGCCATTTGTCACTCTTTAATAACAAGTGCAGGAGTTCATTCAGCTGCTGCTAATGACAACAGAGAAAACAGAGAGCGCCTCGAGCCCAAGACAAGCTGAAGCTGGTCGGACCCGCTGCCCATCAGGATGATGGGAGGTTTATCTCAAAGGTGTTCCAGTTTGATGAACACTGGTCTGGTCATGCAGTGTTGTTGTGACATCAGCTGCATTTATAGCAAGTTCTGACTTTAAAGATGTGTCACAGATCATTTCTCCAAGTTTAGAGCTCAATGGATTGTAGCATGAATTCAAACGGGGCGTCTGGCAGTTCAGGATCAGTGTTTGCTGTTGGACTGCTGAAGACGTTCAGAAGTCCAGAAAGTGAAACAACATCTTCAACGTCTGAGTCTGACGGTGAATGAGAAGCAGCGAGAGTGAACCAGAGAAATAAAAAGTTATTTTCTGATTGTTTCATTACTTTGAGCACAAATAAACACACCCACACACGACCCTGCATCGATTCTCTTCAATAAGACCTCAGGGTTGTTAAACCTGAAGCTTCACTGTTGATATCAACAGTCTGTTCCACCTCCACAACTTCCTCCTTATGTAACCTGTCGTGTTGTCGACTGAAGATTTAATCTTCATGTTCGTGTGTGAATCTGCTCAGGCTGTGTGAGAGTAAAGCCTTTCCCATCAAATCTAACCGGACAAACAGTCGTCTTAATGACAGACAATAAATATTCAGACTTCAGATTTTCCCCAAAATATCAACCTGAGCTTGACAACCATGATTACTGACGTTTAAAGAAGAGAGAGTCAAACCTGTATTTCAGAACTCCCTTCATCATCATGTTCTCGTGTGTTTGTAGAAGTGGCAGTGCGTGGAGGACGCCGCGGGGAAACTTCGACTCTTCAAATGTAAGAACGAAGGGGGAGGAGCTAAGAACTTGCAAAGGGGCGTGGCTGGACGTCAGCGTCCGCTCAGCATCAAGTCTCAGCTGTACAATCAGAACTCCTGACGGCTGTGACTGCGACCTCCGCGACCTCCGACCTCAGAACCTGCGACCCTCCATGATGAGGCCGTTCAACAAAAAGTCTTTCTTCTCCAAGAAGAGTGAGTGTTCGTTCAGTCCAGCAGGGGGCAGCAGTGGCTGTCAGGGTTTCTTCTGGTTTCACCACGATTACCTAAACACGCAACAAATCTGAGAAGTAAACGTCTGTCTTTAGGTAGAAAATGACGTGTAGCCTCAACGACTCTCATGATCTGTTGTCACTTTTTTAACTGTTAAAAAATGGAGCTAGCATGCTGTTATACTGAATATCAGCACGCCCCATGCTGATATTCAGTATAACAGCATGACCTGGAGTGTAATATTGCTTTAATATACAGTATAAGATATCCAAACATTCTTTATTCCTTTGAAATAAAGAAATGGAGTTATATTTTAGTGATGATCACAGTGTGCATGTTGACCAATCAGATTGTCTGGTTGGAAGAACTTGATGTACGTCAGTTTTACAGATACAATATTCAGTTCACAGCAGAATGAATATAAAAAAGACAAACTGAGAAAACATGCTACAATAAAAACATAAGACACAATGATGGGAACAGAGCAGGAGCCGTTAGCAGCACAGTGAACATTCCTTTATCCAG
>JAFMOB010000683.1:150000-197500 GCA_018985215.1 Larimichthys polyactis | reverse complement strand
ACTAGGGGGCAGAAAACAGGTCAGAGAAGTATCTGTAGCTACGCGTTAGCAACAGACTTTCATGTTGATATCAAAAACACGTAATGCAGTATTATTATAATTATTATTATTATTATTATAATGTACTGTATGTGTCATATTTAAATGAAAGCACTGTCCGTGACTATGTCATAAATGACAAACCCATAAATCCCGCCGGGCTCGGCTCCGTGTTTCGCTTCATGTCCCACCAGGAGCTAACTAACAATTTAATTAAATGAACTTGATCAAATCCAAAAACAGCGCGGAGACACTCGGCATGCTGCGGAGCCTCCGGTGGAATCATGATCATTGTCGAGAGCAGGTGCGATCAGTTCCACCATCCGCGTCACGGCCGTGCCCGGTGGACTTAGGCGTTGTTGTCCCGTAATCTACGTGATCTATGTAATCTACGTGATCTATGTGATCTACGTGATGTATGTGATCTATACGTGATCTATGTGATCTATATCATTTTGTCGTCAACTCTCACAGCGCTAAAAACATGCAAATCAGCAACAATCAGGAAAGTGACCAAACCAGCTAACGGCACCGACACGCCTCGACGCGCCGCGTACAAACCAGTTCACAATGCTTTACAGAGAGAAATATAGAAACATATGGACATGTTTACATACAGGAGATGCAGATTCACGTGTCTCCATGATCGTGGAGCACAAACACATCAGACAGAGATCCACGGCACAAATCAAACGTCACACAAACTCCAGGAACACGGTGAAGGTTGAAGAGGCAGCGAGCTTCATTCAGCGATCTGCAGAGGACACATGAGGAACATTAAACACTCGTATGAAACATGTTGAAGTTCTGAGATCGTGTTGGAATGTGTGACTCACCAGGGCGACCTTCTTGCTCTGTTCGCGGGTTCGAATCCGCAGCTTGTTGACGGTCGTCTCGGCGATGTCGGCTCTCTCCTCGGCATCGTCCAGCTCGTGTTGGACTTTCCTGAAACGCACCGTGGTGCAGCTCACCTGCTCCTCCTGGTGGACGCACAGAGCGACAGCTCGAACTGATTTATTCAGTCACCGTAAGCTAATGTTTAAAGCTATCTAAAAACAGATAAAGACTCACGGCGTTCTCAGCTACTCTCTTGTAGCTCTTGACTTTGGTTTGAAGCTTATCGATCAGCTCCTGCATCCTCAGCAGAGTCTTCCTGTCCTCCTCCGACTGCAGGACGACAAACAGAACCAATGAGAGAACAGAACCAGCAGAACATCTGCAGCAGCTGGACGCTGTGAGGCGATCAGACCTGGTACGTCAGCTCTTTGCATTTCCTCTCGTAGCGGCGGACTCCTTTCTGATACTCCTCGCTCTTCTTCTGCTCCACCATCAGCTCCGTCTGAAGCTCCCTCACCTGAACACAACAAGAGCTCCTGTCTCAGCCCATCAAGGTTCATATCATCAGATCACGTTTCTTTCTGGACTCACTCTCGTCTCCAGTTTATGAAGCTGTTTCTTTCCTCCCTTCAGCGCCATCTGCTCCGTCTCGTCCAGTTTGACCTGCAGCTCTGTCACAAAACAGTTCATCAGCAGGAAGTCCTTCATTAACCACCATCACGTGTTGCACGCCGTGTTTTGTACCTTTCACCGTGGACACCATGTTCTTCTTCATCCTCTCCAACATGTTGCTGCTGTCCTGCTCCTTCTTCAGCTCCTCGGCCATCAGAGCCGCCTGGTGAGACATGAATGAAGAGGATTCAGGACACGAGGAGGGGCCACAGAAAGGGTTAAACAGGTCAGAGGTCAGCACTGACATCAGTGATGGCTTTCTTGGCTTTCTCCTCAGCGCTGCGACTCTCCTGCACCACCTCGTCCACCTCTCCGGTCAGCACAGACAGGTCAGCCTCCAGCTTCCTCTTGTGGTTCACCAGACCCGTGTTCTGTAACACAGGAACCAGCCAATCAGGACACTGAGCCGTCGGCCTGTTGGCGAGCTCAGAGCGCGTCTTTGTGTTCGTACCTGTGCGCTCAGCAGGTTAACTCTCTCCGCCACCTCCACCAGCTCCAGTTCGGCCATCTTACGGGAGCGGTCGGTTTGTTCGAGGATCCCGCGAAGCTCCTCCTCCTCCGCCGTCATCAGGGAACAGCGCCGCTCCAATAGGACAATCTGCTCTTTGAGCTGATTGGTCAACTGGAATTTATCTTCCAGCTCCACCTGTTGCTCTTTGACCTGTGGGAGATGATCACGTATCATTGGCTCTGAGTTTAAACGTCCTGATGTCACACTCCAGGTCGTGCTGTTATTCTATCACGTCCTTTATCTCGTGTTTCTACTGTGATGTGTTTTTACAGACACATAATGAATTATTCAAATGTCATATTCCTTAAAGGGACAGTGCAGGGAGCTTTAGTATAAAGAGTTGTACATCATCTGCATACGGTACAAACAACACAAGAAGCTCATACATGAATCCTGCCGTGCAGTAAGACTACCTGCGTCTGGAGGTATCTGATGGTCCTCTGGCCCTCGGCTGCCTGTTTGTTAGCGTGTCCCAGCTGAACCTCCATCTCGTTCAGGTCGGACTCCATCTTCTTCTTTAGACGAACCGCCTCACTGCGACTACGGACCTCCGCCTCCAAACTGGCCTGCATGGTCTCCATGGAGCGCTGGTGGCTGCGCCTGGAGGATGGCGCTGATGTTAGTAGTTTATTCACTTTTTTTAAAGGTTTTATCTGAGATCCTCATCTCAGACTGGTGAATCTGTTGTTCAGTATATCTGGTACCTGAGGTTTTCGATCTCCTCGTCTTTCTCTGTAATCTTGCGCTCGATCTCACTCCTAATCTGCTGCAGCTCCATCTGAAACCTCAAGGTCTTACTCTCCTCGTGCTCAAGAGTCCCCTGATCGGCAGAAGATGCAGTGGTTTAGTAAACGTTAACTTGGGTTGGTGACGGGTTGACTACAGGTGTCTACAGCAGGTAAGCTGGTTACCTCTGCTTCCTCCAGAGCGGCTCTGATATCACCCTTCTCCACATCCAGGAGCTTCTTCATCCTCTCCAGCTCGTGGATGGTCTTCCCTCCCTGACTGATCTGATCTGTCAGGTCCAGGATCTCATCTGGACAAAGTCAATCACAACATTCAACAATGTGGGAGGATGTGAACTAAAGCAGTTGTCTGAGCTCTCTGGTGGATTCTTAAAGTTATTTATGTGGCTGCTCTGATTAAAGATGGCGGCGTGAAGGAGAAGGTACCTTGCAGGTTCCTGTTTTCTCGTTTAACCGTCTCCAGGTGGTCCAGAGCTTCTTCATAGCTGTTCTTCAGTTTGAAGAGCTCGGTGCTCAGACTGCGGGACTCTTTCTGCGACACCTCCAGCTCCGTCTGACTCTCATCAAACTTCAGCTTCCAGTCGCTCAACAACTGCATCAAACAAAAAAACACACCCATGTGTATTTCCTATGTCGTCTACGTCTGTGTTGAGGGTTGTCTCTGGAGTTGCTGACTAACCTTGTCAAAGTTGCGTTGCTTCTTGTCCAGAGCCAGAGCAGCAGCGTTGGATCGCTCCAGTTCAACCACCAGGTCTTCGATCTCTACCTGCAGACCCTGTTTGGTTTTCTCCAGTGAGGAACATTTAGCCTGAGACGTCTCCACAGCCTCCTCAACAGTCTGAAGTTTGACCACCAACTTCTTCCTGCAGTGAACAGTGAACAAGCTGTCAGTCCTCAGTAGGGGTGTAACAATATATCGTGTCACGAAATTTCGCGATACAAAAACGTCACGATACGTGTCGTGGAGGTGGCAAACTGTAGCGCGATATTGGGACAAATTTATCCAGTCAATACAAGCAGATGCTGATTTCTTTTTCAATGTAGTGATTTTGTTTTAACACAAGAGGGCGCTCTGAGCTGGTGGGTGACTAATCTGCGTTGTTGTTTGAGTGGGGTGTGTGCGTTAGGATTTGCAGTCAGAATGGAAAACGAAGTAGCTATAAAAGACGCCCCCGCCACATTTAAGTCACCGGTGTGGCGGCATTTTGGATTCCCAATTGTGGATATAAACGGCGGCCGAGTGGCTGACAAGACGCAAACAATCTGCAAACATTGTTAAAGGCCAACTCACACCGAACGCGGAACGGAAGCGGAACGGCACCGCCGCGGTCACCGTAGCATTTAGAAACCAGTCTAGTCAATGAGACTCACACCAGAAGCGGCTCTCCGCGCCACGGCGCGAGCTTTCCGCAAGGTTTCTATTTCTTCCGCGAGCTGCGGCTGAACCGCGTCAATTTGAACAGAGCACTGTGCACCAGACAGGAAATCCGACACAGAATCAACATAATAAACCTCCGCCCCCTTTCAAAATAAAACACAATACGCAGTTCATGTAGCTTTTTACAACTTCACATCAACGTGACGTCATGACCGGTGGCACCAGGTGATCAAAGATCGATCAAAGGGTCTCAAGGAGAGACTAATTGTTGAAGTGGAACAACACACAATCATTTATGACACAACAGATGCTTTTTATAATCTCCTCCACTCGGAGAAGCAAAGTCAGCTGTTTGTTGTTGTTGTTTTCTTTATACACTGTTTATCGCGGGGTCTCGAGTATGTCCAGGATTCTCGCGTGAATACGGCCGGCTCGCTCCGCTGCCGTTCCGCGGCTGATCCGCGTCCGGTGTGAGTTGGCGCCGGGCAAAGTACCGCGGCGCTTCCGTTCCGCGTTCGGTGTGAGTCCCGTGTAAGAGAACCCTACACCGCAGCTAACACTAGCAACATGCAAAGCCACATGCAGCGCCATCACAGCGAATTACAGTTAGCGGTGCCTGGGAAGAGAGTGACGTCACACGAGGCGGAACGGCAGCGGAGCGAGCCGGCCGTATTCACGCGAGATCACGAGATCACGCGAGAATCCTGGACATACCCGAGACCCCGCGATAAACAGAGTATAAAGAAAACAACAACAACAAACAGCTGACTTTGCTTCTCCGACGTGGAGGAGATTATAAAAAGCATCTGTTGTGTCATAAATGATTGTGTGTTGTTCCACTTCAACAATCAGTCTCTCATCGTTCATGTTGAGACCCTTTGATCGATCTTTGATCACGTGGTGCCACCGGTCGTTACGTAACGTTGATGTGAAGTTGTAAAAACTACATGAACTGCGTATTGTGTTTTATTTTGAAAGGGGGCGGAAGTTTATTATGTTGATTCAAGGCCCGGTTTCCTGTCTGGCGCGCAGTGCTCTGTTCAAATTTACGCGCGTCTGTTCCGCGCCCGGTGTGAGTTGGCCTTTACTTAAAGGTCAGGCAACATTGACAAGTGCCTTTGGTCCTAAACTGTATTACAAACTGTAACAATAGGGTAAAAGCACAGCATTGTTTTGCATTTTGTGTCTTTTAAATAAAAGACCATTTTTTCCAGTCATATGTTCCTCATTCAAGGCTGTTAAGAAATACAGTTATAATATCGTATCGTATCGTTATCGTGACCTGTCGTACCGTACCGTGTATCGTACCGTATCGTGAGATCAGCGCCGGTCCTGGCCACATTTGCGCCCTGGGCGAACCCCCCCCCCACCCCCGAGGCGAACATTTTCTTGTGCGCCCCAACGGCCGCCCGTGCGCCCCGGGATGCATGCGCCCCCATCGGTCTGTCCGACGCCCCCCTCTGCCTTGTCAACACCCCGCTCCCGGGGCGCCCGCTCCGCTAACTTAATGAGCGGTATCGAAAATTACCGAGCTTTTTTGCTTTTTCGGGTGTTCGTGCGCCCCCCACCGAGAATGCGCCCTGGGCGGCCGCCCACATTGCCCATAGCTAGGACCGGCCCTGCGTGAGATTAGTGTATCGTTACACCCCTAGTCCTCAGTCAGTATTTGTGTACAGACGTTGTTCTTTAGACGCTTTGAGTATCTTACTTTGCGTCCTCCAGCTCTTCTATTCTGAGCACGGCGTCCGTCTCGTACTTGGCTCTCCACTGAACCACCTGGCTGTTGGCTTTGGACAGCGCCCTCTGCAGTTCAGCCTTGGCCTCCTGCTCCTCCTCCAGCTGCTCTCTGAGCAGACTGCAGTCATGACGGGACGCCTGGACCGCATGAGCCAGCGCTACACGAGCCTGGAACACAAACACAGTTAGTCAGTCAGATGCTAGAGACAGCCGCAGGCTTCAGAGGAGTTTAAAGCTTCAGGGTTACTTTGCTGTCCTCCTCCAGCTGCCGCTTCAGATCTTCAGAGTTTTGGCAAACGCCCGCCTTGGAGCGCTGAAGCTGGCCAATCATAGCATCCCGCTCCTCCAGACGACGGCTGTACTCAGCTGGAAGAACGGCAAACAGAAGAGTTGAAAGTGGTTAGGAAGGATCTCCTTCATGAGGAAATCTAACTCGAACCTCCTCAGTGACTCGTACCAGTCTCGGTGAGTGCTCGTGCTCTCTGAGCAGACACTTCGGTCAGCTGTCTCTGCAGATCGTCTGCTCTGCTCCTGCTTTCGTTCAGCTGGTCCTCATACACCCTGCACATCTTCTCCACAGCGCCCTGCACACACACATATGACCGAATCATCATCAATGGTTGATGATGATGATGATGAAATCTTTTTTTAAGGTGCGCTTGTGTTCACCTTGGCCCTGGACAGCTGTTCCACGTTAGCAGCCAGGTCATCGGCCTCCAGCCTCAGCTCCACCTTCTCTTTGTCCAGTTTCTGTTTGGCTCTCTGCAGAGCGTCGATCTGCTCGCTGAGCTCCGCCACCGTGTCCGAGTGCTTCTTCCTCAGGGTGGCGGCCGTCACCTCGTGGTGAAGCCCCGCCTCCTCCAGCTCCCGCCGCATCTTCAGGAAGTCTGCCTCCCTTTTCCTGTTTGACATGAAGTCAGATCCACTTTGAGTCACAGACTGTCAGGTATGTGAAGAAGAAGGGAGGTGTAAAGAATCCAAAGCTTTGGCCATAAATCAAATCAAATGTCATAAATATCTGAATAACAGCTCTCGACCTGCAGAGCTGATAGTTAGATGCTTGTTAGAGATGTATGAGTGGGTGGAGCCTTAAAACAGATGTTGACCTGTTGAGAGCGATCTGAGCAGCAGAAGCTCCTCCCGCCTCCTCCAGTTTCTCTCCGAGCTCCTCCAGCTCTTTGGCGATCTCGTTCCTCTGACGTTCGGCTTTGGAACGCCACGCTCGCTCCGCGTCCAGAACCTCCTCCAGCTCCTCGATCCGAGTCTGAGGGAGCAGAACAGAGTCGTGAAGCAGCAGCGATGAAGGGGTGAAGATCAGGAAGCTGAACGATCTGACCAACCTGAAGCTCTTTCATCTTCTTCTGAAGCTGAGCAACCAAACTCTGTTCATCCTCCATTTTAGACTGAAGCTGACCGAACTCAAAGTCTTTTCTTTAGGACGGTCAGAGAGACGGACAGTAACGTTCAGTGTAACATCAAATGAAATACAAACTCTGATGAAATAAAAAGAACTCGTGTGTTTTCTTACTTTTTCAGTCTCTCCTCCAGATCTTCTTTCTGGTTCTCAAGGTCGCGCACTGAGTCCATGGATAACTTTAGATCCCCCTCCAGCTTACGTTTGGTTCGTTCCAGATCTATTCGCACCTTCTTCTCCTGCTCCAAGGAACCTTCTACCTGCAGGGTGGATGCACTTCATTATCACAGTGTACCAAAACCACAGAAGATACTTCATGTTAGGTTTTACTTCATGTCAATCTTTTAACCCTGATGACCAATAAGGAGGTTTTGAGGGGTCTTTCTGTAGGAGGTTCTAGTGGTCACAAAGAGAATGTAAAGGTCTTTATGTCCATCGAGAGCATAAGGTTCTCAAGTGCGGCCCACGAGCCAATGGCGGCCTGCGATGATTACAGTTGATAGTTTTAATCCAATTGGATTAAGGGTCGGACAAAGTCATGTGCCTGATCTGCAAGGTGGTTAATACAATGCTCAAGGACTTCACTATAAACATCATTATGATATAATCATAAAACCTACGACAAATTCACCGGGTGGAGCGCACCAGCAAGCTTGAACAACTACACTGTGTACAATTAAGATGTGGTCCTGTGTAGGTCCTTTAGACACTGAACGACTTTTAGGGGCAGTTCTACTGTGTTCTACTATGATGACATATAGTAGATTCAACTGGCCATTAAAGAAGTGGTGTTGTATGTATTTATTGTCATTCAGAGGTTTTCTTTGTGGCTCTGGTGGTTCTTCAGGGATTTCAGGGCGATCATTGAGGTTCCAGTGGTTTCCAATAATCATCAAAAAGCTATAGCTAAGATAAGCTGTTTGTTCTAGTGGTTATTTTGGTGTCAGAGGAGGTTTTAGAGTCTTTAATGACATTCAGGGGTCCTTTAAGTTCTTATGGTACTAAATAGGCTCTAGAGGTTCTTTAGGTGGTTCTCATGGTCTACAGTACAGTTCTTGAAGGTGGGGTCGCGGGGTCCTTCGAAGTAGAAAGGGCAGCAGACGTGTTCGCGAACAGATAAATATAAACCAGACAGACAGTACAAAGACAGTTTGGTTGTCTTCATATTTAGACATGTTGATGCTTCATCGTCTCTTACGTTGTCCACCTGCTGCTCCAGTCGAGCCTTTGCCTTGGCCAACATGTTGACCTTGTCCTCCTGCGCCTGAAGGTCATTGAGAACCTGCTGGTGGGCCTCCTGCAGGGCAGCTTTCTCTCTGCTCAGAGACGCTATGGATTCATCCAGAACACACATCTCCTGGGACAGGTTCTTCACCTGGACGGGGAGAAAAAGGTCATGTAAGCTCATCAGTTCCACCCATCACCAGTCATGTAACGTGAAGGAACCCTGCAGTGATACATAGCTGTTTGTTAACTCACCTTATTCTCCAGTCCATGTCTGTCTTTCTCCACTTTGGCCAGGGTTATCTCCAGATCGTCCACGTCTCTTTTCAGTGACACAGCCTCGTCCTCCAGCACTCGTTTCTTGGACATCAGCGTGCTGCTCACCTCCTCCTCATCCTCAAGACGCTCCTGCATCTCCTTCAGCTTCGACTCCTGAGCGATTTTGGACTGAATCAGCTGGTTGCAGCGGTCCTCAGCATCCATCAGGTTGTCCTGCTCCTGGATCGTTGAAATGGAAAAAAGATTAGCTGGTTGAGCCTGCTGGACCTCAACAGTCTGGATGGAGCGGTGTGTCCATGAGTAACAGTTCTGGGTCTCTACACTTTACCTTAAACCTCTTGGATGAGAGGCTGAGGCTCTTCAAGAAACTAATCCAGTTGACTTTAATAACCTTAAACTTATACTAAGCCATCACACAGTTTAAAAAGGAGCGGAGCCAAGATAAACAATTTATATTGGGCCAGTTTAACACCCACCAAGGTGTAAATGAGACTTTCTTTATATCTCAGTGTTACTTACAGCCTGGAGCTGCAGAGCCAGGTCATTTTTCTCCTGAATCAAAACCACCTGCCGCTCCTCCGCCTCCCGGCGCTTTCCCTCTGACCTGATGGACAGAACAACAGACTTTTATATGATCTGAAGCTCTGAATAATAACAGAACACAGTCCGGCGTGATGAGATGAACACACTTGTCATAGGCGTCTTTTAATTTGCCGAAATCGTCGTTGAGAGCAGCCAGTTCTTTCTCCACCTGGGCGCTCCTGAGCAGCGGGCGTAGCTTATAGAACAACATCATCCAGGGCCAAGTCCTCACAGAGAAGAACGCTCTGAGGTTGAACAGGATCACCATGACAGCATCCCTGAGAGGACGAAGTCAAGACAAATCTTCAGAGTCCAGCCGACATTCTGCTTTGATTCTTATTATTAGTCTGATGGTTGTCATACTGACCTGTGCAGCATCATCTTTTGTCGTTCCATCCTCATCAGCTTCCCTCTGGACATGGCCTGAACAGTGGTGAGGATCTGAGACAGACGGGAGTCCCTCATGTCCTCCAACTGACCCAACAGACCCGCCTTGAAAAACACCTGGGATGGACAGAGAGAAGATCGCAGAGCTGTTTTGTTTCATCTTAATCTCATTTTAGGCTTTAACCTTAACTGGTGCTGTTCAGTCTCTGTGCTGTACCTTAGTTTGTCCAAACTTGTACTGGGTGTGGTCTATGTCCAGAGAGCACAGCAGTTTCTCCACAGCTTTCCTGCTGTCAACAAACGAGGCCTCTGGGATCGCAGTAGGATTCAAGATGCGATAACTGAGAAACCAAAGTACACATGGATTACTGACGAGTACTCATCAGATCAGTGTAACTTCTGAAACATCGGCTTCAGTTTTGCACCGACCGTTGTTTGAACTCAGCGTACAGGATACGGTTTGGAAAGCCCTTCCTGCAAATCCTGATGCCCTCAAGGACTCCGTTACACCTCAACTGATGGAGGACCAGGAACGGATCCATCACACCTGGAAAACACATCAAGGCACACTTGAGACATCTTCAACAATGTTTTAGATTAAAGCACTCGGATTAAAGCATGCTCCATGCTACCTGGATTCTTGGACTCGTTGGGGATGATGCAGCGGACAAAGTGAGGCTGAGTGCTGCGGAGGTTAGCCATGAGTTTGTTCAGGTTCTCCTGCATTGAAATACAAAACAGAACAAGAGCTGCAGATCTACTGGTGAAGACGACACGATGGTGACGAGCACCAGAAGTCAGACTTATAGTTGAGTATTGTTTCATGCTGTACTGTTCGGACCCAGTTCAGCGCTGCACAAACAGTCCTGCAGGTCTGAACTCACCTTGTGTAACTGTGAAACTGTCTGGAAGGAAGCTCCTTTCCTCTTCCTCTGCTTGGTTTCAGCCTTTGGATTCCCGGCTGAAACAACAGCACAAAGTTTCCTCACACAGCGTCACCACACTCCATCCTCTGAAGTGTTTGTTTTCCAGACTTTCAGATATCAGATGTTTGTCTAGTTACCCATCTCGGCGCTGATGTAGTTCTCAAACAGTCCAGCCATCAGTTTGTTGGCGGATTTCTGGAACAGAACCACCACCGTCTCATTCAGAGGATCTCTGTTCTTATCCAGCCAGCCGGTGATGTTGTACGGCACCTGAAGGGTTGTAAGCAAAGATAAAAGAAGGATGATTAAAACCACCAAACCACGACTGAGTGTTTGTACTCATGGGCTCAAACCGTTAACATGAAAGTAAACCAAGAATGAAAGGACTAATCTCTCTGGGAGACTAAATACTGCTCCAGCTTTAATCTCTAGGACGTCGCCTGTTGGTGTGATGCTGGTTTTACTGATTTAGTTACTAGACTCAAAAGGTCTCGGCTCCGGGGGTAGCACTGAAGCAGAAATAAATAACCATAAGACTCAGTCGCATCGCTGCTTTGGAGGCTCCGCTCGACCTGTTCCTCACAACGTTAGTTTCAACAGTAGATGTTGTGTTGTAGAAAAAAACTGTGAAGCAAATCCATTACTGCAGCTCCACTTCATTTCAGGCTCATTTCATATTTCTGTCACGGCCTCAGAAATCAGAAATTGCATCCTTAATTTAATTTAAACGACCGTGTGCTGGAAACACGTCAGCCGTGAAAACAGCAATTAACTTAATTACCTTATTTATTCCACAACTATTATTTCTGGTTGGATCCAGTAATAAATAATTCAGAGACTCTAAGATGAGCTGATTACTCACCACCCCAGCGTAGTGGAACAACTCAAAGTGCGTCTCATATTTGCGTTTCTTGTCGAGTCGTGGCCGCTGGAAGTTGGGCGACTTCCCCAGATGGTTGTCGTAGAGTTTGGTTTTAAAGCTGAGGTCCGTGGCCTTGGGGAACATACACTCCTCCTCCATGATGGACAGAATACCCATGGGCTGAAAATCCAAAGTCCATTCATTTGTTGTGTTGATATCAAAGATATTTGGGCCTGACAGACACAATAACCGCCTCCTGTGAGTACGAGTAACACAAGCTCAAACACACACACCCTCTCTATGAGGTCGATGCAGGCCTGCAGGTCCAAACCGAAGTCGATGAAGGTCCACTCGATGCCCTCGGTCTTGTACTCCTCCTGCTCCAGGATGAACATGTGGTGGTTGAAATACTGCTGCAGCTTCTCGTTGGTGAAGTTGATGCACAGCTGCTCGAAGTTATTGAACTGCAGAAGGAGATGAACAACATACTGAAGGTCCGGGACATGATCAGCACAAAGACTGAAGGAGGTGAATTTCTATCTTAGCTCTATCACAAGTGAAAAACATCCATGAGCGAGTCGGTCATCCATCCACGCTGTGTTCAGCTGAGTTTACAGTTTAGAAACTGAATCAACGTTTCTGTCGTTCTCTCGTCTTTACCTCAAAGATCTCGAAGCCGGCGATGTCCAGAACTCCGATGAAGTACTGACGTGGCAGAGCGGTGTACAAGGACGAGTTGATACGACTCACGAGCCACTTAAACATCCGGTCATAGGTGGCTTTGGCCAGAGCTGCCACTGCATAGTTCACCTACAGACATTAAATGATCAGTCAGGTGTGATGTGGTACAGACATCAGAGATACAATTAAACTGACTGATCGGTCGGTCGGTCGGTCGGTCGGTCGGTCGGTTACCTGTTCGACAGTTTGTCCTTTCACGATGAACTCGTTTCCGACTTTGACTCGAGGGTTCAGCAGACCTTTGAGCAGGTCAGCAGAGCTGATGCCCATCAGGTACGCAGCTTTGTCCACACCTGGACACATGAACATGAACTGTATGTCTTTAATCTGATCATTGATGAGTGATGCGGATTCGTGTGTTTGGTCTGGACTCTTACTCTCGGTGCCGTCGGCCTCGGCCTGCTCCTCTCGCTGCTTCTTCTTGAACTTCATGTTTCCAAAGTGCATGATGGCTCCAACGATCTTATAGCAGCCGTACTTTTCCTCCGCCGTGAAGCCAAGCGTGTCCATGGCGTGCTACACACACACACACACACACACACACACACACACACACACACACACACACACAGACACATTAGAGCAGGAGTCACCCACCTGAGTCGCCCGCCGGCCTGTTCTCAAAATAGCTGAAATAGCGCCACTTACCAGTGAGCTGCATCTAATTTATTTTGATTGCTATTCTTGTTTAAATCACACTTATATGTAAACTGGAAATGACAATATATATAAAAAAAATGTTTAATATAAATGAACTATGACCTAGTTTTAGTTCAAAGGTCAGTATGATGCGCATGACATAGCGCCTGCGCAGACGCTACGACGACACAAGCGGGCAGCAAAAATGAGGAGATGACTGACCCATAAAAAGAAAAAAGAAAAAAACATAATTTTCACGACGAATGGGAGGTAGAGTTTTTTTTTTTTTTACCACTGTGATAGGAGCATGTGTTTGTCTTATTTGCGGGGCGACTGTGGCGACGGCAAAGCAGCACTCACTGATGCACATCTGCAAGACTCACTCAGAGCTGCGCTGTCAAGTTACACACCAGAGTACAACATACTGGTAAACAGCGTGCAACGCCAGGATTCACTAACTGACAGAGAAACGGATACCAGATCTGGTGTCCAGTTCATGATTTGTTAAATGTGTTTGTAAAATGTAACAATTGTTTATGTAAAATGTTAACAATGTAAAAAAAAATGTTTAGTTTTGTATTTTACTTGATTTATTATTTGTACAAACGTGGTGCAAAGTAATTCATGGTTTGTTAAAAAATGTTATTGGCTAGTGAAAATGGGACATTGTGATTTCCTAGGACTGTTGTAGAAGTGATCTTAAAATGTTTTTGAACATTTTTATTTCAATTTGAAAAACACTTGCACTAAGACAAAATATAGAAATAAAGTGTTTCATATTGATATTTATCTGTTTCCTATCTTGTTAAATCATAGTTGATATTCATTGTGAGGAATCATTAAAATGATCAGTGTCTTCGCAGAGATTAATATCATTAATTATTAATAATGACATTTAGTTAAAGGTAAATTGAGCAAATTGGCTATTTCAGAAGTGTGTATCAAACTGGTAGCCCTTCGCTTTAATCAGTACCCAGGAAGTAGCTCTCGGTTTCAAAAAGGTTGGTGACCCCTGCATTAGAGTTTACACGTCATCATAGGACAGAGTGTGTTTTCATGGTCAGGAGTGTGTGTGTGTGTGTGTGTGTGTGTGTGTGTGTGTGTGTGTGTGTGTGTGTGTCTTACATCAGTGAGCTCCAGCTCCTCTCCGTCGTTGATGCTTCCCACCGTGGTGTCACCCTGAGAGCAGAAGTGGTAGTCGTAGGGGTTGGTGGACACCAGCAGCATGTCTGCAACACAGGACAACGTTAAAACAACGCTGAAGCAACATTAACGACAGATTTTAAAACATGTTGGTGATGATTTGGTTAGTTCATATTAGGAGGTAGAAAAAAGTATGAATATATAAATAAATACATTTCTTTGTGTTTTTCTTTCTAAACATGTAAAAATACAGAAAGTGCCTCTTACATCATTTTATTATTGATACGTGTGTCGCTGTTTGACCTTCATATAAAATATGAACAAACTGCTGAGATATATGAAAGTGTTGGATAATTTATAATCAAAACGAAAGGTGAGAAGTTTGGAGGTGAAACATGACGGACGGATGATTTCAGAGATTCATCGCGTCAGTTTTTAACAGAACACCAACACGGTTTGTTTGACTCTGCTGCCACCTGTTGGTGTGCAGAGGACAAACATCACACATTTGTTTGTTTTAAATGTTGGATGGACTCGAGTACTCGAGTACTGGATTTGGACTTCAGTTCATGACGACACTTGTTACCTTGGAGCTCTGGCTTGTGACTGGACAGGATCTGGTAGTAGATGTGGTAGCTTCTCTCTCCGGGCTGCTGAAACACGACTCTGGACTTTTCTAGAAGGTCTGAAACACACAAACACACACTGATACTGTCACACACAGAGGAGTTCAGAGGATTCATCGTTCGACTTTAAACGCTGTCGTTCCACTCACAGATGTCGATGTCGGCGGACGCCAGCTTCCCGGTCGGCCCAAAATGGATTCTGATGAATTTTCCCTTGAAACACACAAACAGACTCTTCAAACACCCACAGCTGAGGAAGATCCTTTAATCTATATGTATAATCACTCACAAAGCGAGAGGAGTTGTCGTTGCGGATGGTTTTGGCGTTGCCGAACGCCTCCATGGCAGGATTGGCTTCGATGATCTGGTCCTCTAAAGAGCCCTGAAT
Source organism: Larimichthys polyactis (assembly GCA_018985215.1). NCBI lineage: Eukaryota > Metazoa > Chordata > Actinopteri > Sciaenidae > Larimichthys > Larimichthys polyactis. The sequence goes on along the minus strand of JAFMOB010000683.1, from coordinate 182,369 downwards.
GGACGGAGACACAGAGGTGTGAGACACGATAAACAGTATTCTTCAAAAAACAGTCACGTTTGTCATGAAGACAAAGACTCACTCCTTTCTTCACGTTTTCTCCGAGAGCAGCGACGATGGCAAAGTACTGAATCACCCTCTTGGTGTTGACAGTTTTCCCGGCGCCGGACTCTCCACTGAGCGGACGTCGAACACAGAAAGACTTTTTGTTTAACGGTGACGTGAAAGAACGAAAACATGCTACTGTCATGCAGATTGGTTCACGTGTTCAGTCAGATTAAATGATGCTGATGAGACGTTACAGGCGTGTTTGAATGTTACAGAGCCAGAGGTGGAAGAAGTTCTGCAGCTTGGTTTGAGGCCGTCTGTGTAGGTACGCATCTACGTACCCTGACGGAGTCCTCATGGTGCAGGTGAGGTGGATGAATGAGTCAAACAAACACAGGGCTTTCTTTCAGGATCGTGAAACCAAAACTCACCGTCGACTCGGTTTCATATAAGCAACAATGGTTGTCACGGATCTACAACCAAGTCCAAGTCCAGTTGCCACAGATTTGACCCTTCTAGAAGCACGATGACCTGGATGACAGAGAACCTTCACAGACTTTTGAATTTGATGTTTGAGAAGGTGCTTTAGGTGTGTCTGACTGAAATAAGTTACATAGGTTAACTCATGGAGCCTATATACAAACGCTCTCCAAGTGTTTGTTCGACTCATCCATCCACAACAGCCTCCTCCATTGAGGCACATCCAGCAGTCTGAAGCATCAGATCAACCTATAAGGTCAAAGCGGTCGTGACTTACGTGATCAGCATCGACTGGTTCTCCCGATCTGTGGAGGAAAATGAAGCCGAGTGAAGGAACAGTGGAGGAACAAGAGGAACCATCAGCAGACGATGGAGGACTGACTTCAACCATTGGTCCAACAGTATGAAGACTAACAGACTGGCTGGTCGGAGCAAAATGAACCTGCAGGGTTAATGTTAGAGGTCAGAGGTGACTCACTCTGCAGCAGGTCGGTGTAGGCGTTGTCGGCGATGGCGTAGATGTGTGGCGGCGTATCTGCACGACGCCTCCCTTTGTAGGCCGACACCACCTCGGGGGAGTAGACCGGCAGCCATTTGTACGGGTTGACCGTCACACAGAACAGACCGGAGTACGTCTGAAAGTAGAGACGGAGGATGACGACCACGCTGAGCAAAAGGTTCGTGAGTGATTGTGTGTTTCAGATTACTGACGTAGATCATCCACATGCTGTATCTCCGCCTCAGGTTGAAGAGGACCGAAGCTTCGTTCAGGTGAGTCAGCATGGCCATGTCCTCCATCATGTCAAACTTCGGAGGGTTCATCGGCTGGAGGTCGTCTTCTTTCACGATCAGAAACTGAAACATGTAAAACAACGTGAACGATCAGCTGTGCAGAGGACAGCATCAGGATCAGCATCAGGATCAGCATCAGGATCAGCATCAGCATCAGGATCAGGATCAGGATCAGCTTCAGCATCAGCTTCAGCATCAGCATCAGCATCAGCTTCAGCCTCAGGATCAGGATCAGCATCATCTGAATGTCGGCCTACCCGTCCGTCCTTGGTCTCCACGGTCGTCTTGTCTCCATTCAGCTCTCTGATCTCCACCTCTGTGTACGCTTCAACGTCGTCAGGCATCCAAACTCGCTTCGTACCTGAGAGATGAAAAAAGATAGAACGTCTTTAATATTTATACTTTATACTACTACTTCCACCCACAGACTGTGTGAATGCCTGTACCATCGAAAGCCTGAGCTTTGGCCGCCAGGTACTCCAGGTTGGTGAGACGAAGGTAACGACCAGTTTCTCCGAACTCCGTCATATCCAGGAACCGAGACATCTGAACATGAGAACATGAGTACACGAGAACACGGGAACATGAGAACACGAAAACACGAGAACATCAGAACATGAGAACACGCGAACACGAGAACACATTTTGTCATTCTAAGAAAGAAGAATGCTCCTGATCTAAGATCAGCCTCGTCTCTTCTTACTTCTGTTTCTAACGTCTGTCCTAACTCTGGACAATATAACAGACAGAGGAACTGACACGGCTTCTTATTATTTAAGGCGTTAGTCCTCACAGATGATGCAGACGTGGAAAATAAAGAGCAGAAAGTCTCTTCATGTCTCTGCCTTCAAGGCCACATATTTAAACATGATACATATACTAATTATATATTCATGAGTAGACTCAACAGTTTGCCGTGTTTCTTCGTTACCAAGTCACCGACGCTTCGGCTGCACATTTAAAGCGTTTGTGTCGTGTAGTTTACTTTGGTAAAGGACGACAGGACAGTTTGTCTTTGTCCTTCTTGTCCAACGCTTGAAGCTTGGCGGGAGAAACCTGGTGTAGAAAGCAGCGTCTGTGCTGTGACCCGGGAACATGTGGACTAACAGTGGACCATCAGGGCGTGCTCTTGGCTCTTTGGTAGTGATGAACGGGCGAGGAGCATCCCCTGAGCTGCGTCTCAAAGTGTGGAGCTGATTCTTTCTTCCATGCTCAGCAGAAGCTCGAGTCCGGCTGGTCCCGTCGTCCCTCCATCCTGTCTGTCCGGGACTTGTCAGTCGGTTCAGTCTTTCCTGTTTTAGCAGAACTCTCCGCCATGCGTCGTCGTCGATGTTGGCAGAGTTTCATGTTGAAGCCTTAAAAACACTTTTTTTAAAGTTCTGAAACCAACGACTGCAGGTCAGAGGTCAAAGGTCATTCAGGTGAGGGTTCTATCAAAACACTGATCAGCACGGTGTCCTGGTTAATCAGTGTTCATGCAGCTTCTCTAGTTTAATTTAAAGATGCTGCAGAACAAACAGAACAGACAGTGAACAAACGTCGCGTGTTGGTGCTGATGAAGACTGTTGATCTGTTTCATGGATTTATGTGTTTATGTCATCTCGTTCGCTGGCACTCGACCTGTCAGCGAAGCCACGGACTCAAACTGAGCTATGATGTCAGCATGTCGGCATGTCAGTCATTTACAGTAAATCTGGCTCAGCTGCCACATCAGCTCAAGAGGATCCATCTGAAAAGCTCCGGATTCACCGTCGACACAGCGAGGCCTGACGGATCAACTGGAGCTCGGCAGCAGGAAGACTCTCAGAGTCACGACAAGTTACTAAAGACACGAGAGACGGTTTGGCTGGAGTCAGTGTCGAGTATTGGAGGCGAGCAGGCGGTTCCAGGAGGTCCAGATCTCTTCTACTGCTCTGAGAGAACGGGCCGAGCTCCGCCCCAACGCCACGCGTCATCGCTCTGATTGGTTCTCCAATTGCATCCAAAGGTATTTTGCCGTGTGCACATTGATGACAGCGTTTGGGAATCGAACATGATGGCGGCAGCGTAGCAGACAGACCATGTGAGCAGAACGTAAACTAAAATCATGACGTCACCACGACCTGTATCGAAGTTTAGACGTGAACATTTCAAACATTCAAAACTTTGAAGGAATCTGGAGTTCTTCTGGGACCTTCAGCTGATTCAATATTTTCACCCTGACTGCACGATAAGTGAGAAAACTCACGGGCTCATGGGAACTGTAGTATTCAGACACACATTTAAACTGAACTGAAGTCTAAGCATCACTTCTGCCTGCATGTACTCACGGTGCCGGGTCAGTCTGCTCTGGTCCGAAGCTCTGTGGACGGGTTGTGGTTTGAGAGGATGTGCAGCAGAACACAATAAGTTCCTCCACAGAGCATCACATCACTTTATAACCTCCCCGTGAAGGTCAGCACTGCATGTGACCTCGTCCGCTGCAGCCGATTGGTCGGCCGGGGCTCGGTTGGCTGGTCATAAAAGGCGTGCTGTGGTCAGGATGGAATACCAACATGAAGCAGAGGTAAAGCCCACATCTGCTCCCTCCTCATCCCTTCTCCACCATCTGTGGGCTATCTATGGAAGCTGCCTGGATTCATTCATCCACGCAGACTATTTATGGACATCAGGACCGAATATGTCCGACTCCTGCCCACCTCTCCCCATCAGATCATATGAATGAAGATTTCCTCATTAATCCACCTGATTACAGCTGATTTAGTTTGTTCTTTGACAGTCTTTGAGTTAATAATGATAACTCTTCTCAGAGACATTAAAGTTTTCACCATGACACCAGATTTGGGCTGATTGCAACCGCTCGCCTCAAAGTAAAGAGAGAAAGCATCAGTCAGCTGATTAAACAAGTTATGAAGATTATATTCTGTAGACAGAGCTCCATAAATCTGTGTGTCTGTGTGTGTGTGTGTGTGTGTGTGTGTGTGTGTGTGTGTGTGTGTGCGTGTGTGTGTGTGTGTGAGCATTTGTGTCATTCTGAGTGACAGCACAGGGATTAGCAGGACGAGCTCGGGGTTCCCTTGGCGTCTCTGTTGTTCAGCTAAAATAAGTTTATAGCATCGGCCCATTGTTCTGTGTGTGTGTGTGTGTGTGAGTGTGTGAGTGTGTGTGTGTGTGTGTGTGTGTGTCTGTGTGTGTGAGTGTGAGTGTGTGTGTGAGTGTGTGTATGTGAGTGTGTGTGTGCATGTGTGAGTGTGTGTGTGTGAGTGTGTGTATGTGCGTGTGTGAGTGCAGCCTGTAGAGGGTTTACACAGTATTATATCAGTATTAACACTGCATGAGTGCTGTGTGTGTGTGTGTGTGAGAGTGTGTGTGTGTGTACGTTCATGTATTATGAATCTCTTGAATTGTTCACGTGTTCACCTCCTCCTCCTCTGTGTTTACGGGCCGGCTCAGGTCGGTTCTCTTCATGTACCTGCAGAACGTTGGACTTGAGTCCAGGAAACAGTTTTTTATTAATAGAGGAATCAGCGTGAAGATTATCAGCTGCTAAAAGTCTGCACACCACTTTACAACTGCTACCATCAAAGTAACCTCCATCACACACAAGGTTGGAGTCCGGGTCACGTTACAAAGTGTGTTATGAGTGCGACCCGTCTCGACCCATTAGGACTTCTCTCTGGTTCCTGTTGACAGCTCGAGTCTCAGCTCTGTGACCTGAACGTCCACAGATCCAGATTAAAGTGATTCAGATACTGATGCTGCTCAAATGTAGAACTGAGAGATTCCAGGGAAAGTGATGAACCATCAGCTACATGTTTGTTCTCCACAGCCGAGCGTGTCTCTGTCTCTACGTCTGTCCTCACACTCTGAGAAGTACGTAACGCTTTACGGCACTAAGTCACACAGCAGCAACTATTTCAGTGATTCTGGTGAAACTGGATCATATTTTATGGAGGAAATGTTTTCTGGTTTTCCCTCTGATGTCCTCCGGCTGCTCCGCCTCAACTCTCTGTGATTTACAGAGTTTATGATGGACAGTGAAGTAAACTGCTGACAGCTGTAGCTGCTGTTAGCAGCAAGCTGACGAACTGAGTGTTTGTACCAACAGGCGTTATGGACGACCAGGAAGAAGAAGAGGAGGTAACCAGGCTCAGCAGCCTCTACGGACATAATGGCAGAGGAGAAGAAAGTGAAGAGGACGCTGACGGAGGAAGCTAAGAAGAGAAAAGGAGAGAGTGAGCGAGCAAGAAGCCGCCGGACAAGAGTAAATGTGGGACTGACTTTTAGTGGTTGGTGAGAGCTTGGTGAACATCTGGACATGGTTTCCACTGATATGCTAAGCTAAGCTAAGCTAAAATCAAAATAGTATCTTGTACTCTTTGTAAATGTACCCTGGTTACCCTGGTTACCTTGGTTACCCTGGTTACCTTGGTTACCCTGGTTACCCTGGTTACCCTGGTTACCTTGGTTACCTCGTTACCCTGGTTACCTTGGTTACCCTGGTTACCTCGTTACCCTGGTTACCCTGGTTACCTTGGTTACCTTGCAGTTCTGGAGCATGAGTCAGTGGTCCGGTGTTACAGTGTGTTTATGTGTGTGTATTATTATGTGTGTGTATTATTATGTGTGTGTATTATTATGTGTGTGAGTCAGTGTTTAAGCTTCACACAAAGTTACTGTGGATTAGAGAGAATCAACGGAGAGACAACTGGAGGAAGAGAGAGAGCGATGACGGAGAGATACAGAAAGAGTAAAACAAACAGAGAAACTCAATTAGTCAGCAGAGATCTCCTTTCTTTCCCAGAGGAAGTCAAATCTCTCCGGGAAACGAGCAAACCGGCCTCGGAGCGCTGGTTTGTCCTGCGGAGAGCGAGACAGCTGATGGATGAGAGGAGAGAGACAGCTGGGAGGGATGGAGGGATGGAGGATGGAGGGATGGAGGGAGGGAGGGATGGAGGGAGGATGGAGGGCTTACAGAGAAATGTGCGGCGCTATCAGCAGCAAGTCAGTGAGTGAAACTTTATTTATAAAACACCTCCGAACACGGAGAGGTCGCGGAGAGGATGGACTTTATTTTAATAATCAATAGAACGAGCACAGCTCGTCATCAGAGCTCATCCTGAGCATCTTTAATGAAGTTCATAGAAAACTCAAAGTCTCCATCTGCAGACTTTAAAATAGATTTAATAACCGTGCACGCTGAAATATGACGTCTCCGTAACCGCATGTGGCCTAACCTCAGTCAGAAAGCCTCAAAATAACTGTAAATTAACGTCCAAACTGTTTTATATATATATATATATATATATATATATATATATATATATATATATATATATATATTATGCCAATAATAAAAGATTTCATTTATTGAAGACGACAAACACCAAATGTAGATTCATCCGCCACTGAAAATAGTCCCCAACAAGTTCAGCATCTGCATCATTTAGGAGATTCATTTTAAAATGTGGAACTAAGAGCTGATTAATATTAATGTTAAATTATTTAATATTTATGTTTCTTCTCGTTGACTGAAGGTGTTTGATCGCGGAGTCTGTCCGTGTCTCGTCGGCTTTAACAGGAACGCTCAAACATGAAGGACGTGTCACTGCGTCTTAGAGCTGCGGGACGCCGCGCGGGTAACACGAGTCCGTCCTCACTCTGTGGATGAAGCAATAAAAACTGAAGCTGAGCGACATGCCTGAACAAAAGAAAAACAAGCGACCCTGAAACCTGCGACCAGCGACAGCTGATGGCGGGTCAGAGGTCGCTGTGTAACTCGTCAGCTGAGTCAACTTTCTATTATTAAAGAGTAAAAATAGCAGCTCGGCCCCGTTTTAATCCCACTCAGCTTTTGTTTCACTTTAACTGCACACAGATTTATGAAATATCACAACACGCCGCTCCCTGAGGCGGACTCACGTAATGAAACACGGCGTTTGTCAAAGCCTCGTTCATCACCGTCACTCACTGATGGAGGATTACGGCGGGAAAGGCATGATGGGAGATTAGGACAGTCCGGCTCTATTGTCCATCGTGTCCATATATGATGACACTGTACAGAGGGACGTCACCGGTCACATGATCAGACGTGTCACAGCTCCTGAATGCTAAGCTAACATGTATTTACTTCCATGTCTGTGAAGGAAACACAACCTGCAGTTCCTCTAACGTCCACCTGAGGCTGGTTCCAGAAGTGAGTCAGTCTCCATAAGTCCCCATGTCCAAATGTCCAACTTCACAGCAGAAATAAACATGTTTACAGCCTGGTACAAAAAACAGTTTTGGTCTCTGTAGCTAATTTCCCCGTTCATGACAACTGTACTGAGGGTGAATTTATATACAACTCACCTGTTCACATTATATTAAGGCTTAAAGTTATGCAGGATTAAGAGCGAGGACGCTTTGACTGACAGGTAAATCTGTGACTGACAGATCCTCTGCCGTTACGTCCTTCCTGCTGGTCCAAAACTCCTCTGGTACAAACACTGACACTCCCCCAGAGCTCCCAGTCTGGGCAGCCCGGCTAACAAACTGTGCTAACATGAGCTAACAACAGCTACAAACTGAGCTAACAGCAGCTACAAACTGAGCTAACAGCAGCTAACAGACTGAGCTAACAGCAGCTACAAACTGAGCTAACATGAGCTAACAGCAGCTACAAACTGAGCTAACATGAGCTATCAGCAGCTAACAGACTGAGCTAACAGCAGCTACAAACTGAGCTAACAGCAGCTAACAGACTGAGCTAACATGAGCTAACAGCAGCTAACAGACTGAGCTAACATGAGCTAACAGCAGCTAACAGACTGAGCTAACAGCAGCTACCAGAGAACAAACACGTCGTTAGCACATGTCGTTAGCACATGTCGTTAGCATTAGCACAGGTTTATACGTGGTGTTTCTGTGTGTCGCAGTTCTTCTGCCCTCTAGTGGCTGAACAGAGACACAGCCTGTAATACACAGTGATGCTCTCACATGTTTTTCATGTTGTTGTCAGTGTCGTTTCCTCTGAGGTGAACAGTGTTGTGTAAAGATGTTCAACGCTGCGTCCTGACAGAAGCACACACACACACACACACACACACACACACACACACACACACACACAAACACACACACACACACACACACACACAAACACGCACACACACACACACACCTCTGAAGTTGAATGAGCGAGCAGCTGCTGCAGCCTTTGAGCCAACAGCTGGAGCTGCATGCCACCGAGGCTCCACGGCAAAGCTCCAAAATCCTTTGGAAAGCTCCACACACACACACACACACACACACACACACACACACACACACACACACACACACACACACACACACACACACTGTAGGTAGCACAGACCATGAGATCACCTGTTCTAATGGAAACCAGTGAATCCATAGGTCAGACATAAACATTCCATTAGATCACACAGAGACGGATGAGCTGAGAACAATAAACACTATTTATGGAGCCACACACGAGCACACACACACTGTGCTGTGTGTAGATGTGTGTGTACAGTGTATCCATTGAAAACAAAGGCGTGGCTGGAATGTTTGGACTGACCACAGATTGATGCTGATTTATTATTTGATGATTGATTCATCTTCAGCTGACGGACGACATTAAAGTCCATGAAACAAAAGATTCCATCCACTTACAGACATGAAATCACTTCCAGCAAAACAAATAACTAACGATTATTGTCATGATCAGTTCATCTGTCTGTCATTAAAGTGACGAGGTGAAAACTGAAAACAGTCAGATGAAACATATAATGAAGTGTTACTACAACCTGTTCTACAAAATGACCAGCACTGATACATGAATCACATAAAGTTTGTCAGTTCATTCATAATAAAACAAATTTCAAATGGATGAAATATTGTAAGGGTGTAAATGGATAAAATGAAGTTTCAAATAAATGTAACAATATTTTTTAAAATAATGAATCATGTTTATCAGACAAACTTTGTTCTTCAGATTCATCTTCTAGATTTATTTCTAAAATTATTATTGAGCCTGTAACTGTGAACGTCGTCATGACGATTTAACTTCAATGATGACATCATCACTAAACCTCAGCGAATCACTGCGCAGCGTCTCGAGCCGAATAAGAAGCGAGAACACACACCTTTATTCTTCATAGTTTATTTTTCTAAAGATGCTCTTCATCACTCCTCCTCCTCCTCACTGTGTACCCGTCTGTTCTGACAGAAACAAACCTTTTAACGTTATTTAAGCGTTCACTAACGTTACTAAAATCCAGTGTGTGTACTGAGGCAAGATACAGTGTTAGAAAACAAGCAGGAGCTGCTCTCTGCTTAAATACATCACTAATAATAATAATAATAATAATAATAATAATAATAATAATAATATCATTTATATGACTTTAGATTTACAATTTAAAAAACAAACAGCTGTGTTGAACTGACTTTACATTCAAACAGACAGATGACTGAATATTTCATTCTGCTGCAGCTCACTGAATATTTACATTTCTTAAATGAGTTCCTGTCTGATTAATCTGAGCAAACAAACACAAGCACACGATTTAACACTGAGCAGAACCAGGAGGTCCGTGATCCATCCAGCACTGATGCACAGATAATATTTCAACTGTAACTTTGAGTCTTTGGGCCAATAATGCAGATTTGTGGGAAATTATTGTGTTAAACTATAAACTGTGTAAATAACTGTAGAGTGTGTCTGACAGACATTATTACTGACACTGCAGCAGCACAGAGACTTAAAGTCAGTCAAAGGCAGCTTGAGGTTGCCGAGCAACCAGGGTCAGCTGCAGGTCAGAGCAATTAACTGCAGCTGTGCTCTGTCTGTGTGTGAGTGACTGCTGAGAGACACAGAAAATCTCTAAATGAAGCCCCTCCAACTAGTGGACACTAATGCCAAACGGTAGGTGGTATCAAAAAGCCCAAATGAGCGTGAGCATCCTCATCTTGTCGACCATGTGAAGGCTGAATTTCAGTGTGTGAAGTTAAAAAATGTGACCTGGGGAGAGAGAGAAAGAACAGGTGCCCCGTGCTCCTTTGGGAAATTTCTCCTCTCCAGTTTACATGGGAGTAGATGGGGCTGTCGGTGGGTGATCCTGGAGCATCAGTGCGTCTCCCGCCAAAACTATAAGTCTGACAGCTTCAGCAGTGATATCGCTGCGTAGCCCACGAATTTTCCTACGTTTCTATGTAGAAATTATTTCTGTAGAGTGACATTTGTGGCCACAAGCGTAGTTTGCAAATGTATTTTTGGACAAATGTTTCTCTCCCTCTCCACTCTAGCTCTGGAACATTCTACCCATACACACCCATTGTAAACTTTGCCGTGGTTTTTGGTGATTTTTGGTAAAACCGTTTGGTGAAACTCTTAGAAAAGTCTCAGAACACCACTCCTGACCGAGCCGGTCGATTTGATACATTTTTTGTGTTTATGTGACCAAAACAAAGGGAGTAGCAGCGCTGAACTTCCTGCAGGATGTCAGAATAATCAGTATGAACACTGGGCACGCTCAGTTCATCATCTGTTCTGTGGATCCGGTTCTGATGGACTAGGGACCAGAATCTGGACCGTAATGGTCCAAACTCGGCCTGTGATCTGTCCGCTGCTAACGTTAGCTTCTACTAAAGGCGTTGGCTAGCACTGAAAGCTAATGTTAGCGTAACATAAAATGTTGTTACTGTTTTATCTCTAATGTCGAATATTTGTCATTTCAGCTCAGACGCAAACACACACACACACACACACACACACACACACACACACACACACACACACACGCACACACACGCACACACACACACACACACACACAGGTCTTTGTGCTTAACAGCAAATATTAAGATGGACCAAAGTAAACTTAGCTCAGGCGCAATCGTGTCTCTTATTTGTATGCAGTAATGTTGCTAACAAGCATTTCTTGTGTTTTTAGTGACACTTGATGTTTCCTGTTCTAGTGTTTTTAAAGACTACATTTCCCATCAGTCATCTGGTCCACAGACTGTGAACGGTTTCTTCATGTTTTGTAGATCTGGTGGTTTCCTCCTGCGGCGGTGGGAGGCAGCGCAGCGGACGCTCCGGCCTGGACGTCAGCAAAGCCCATCCTCTGCCTCCTCTTCCTCTGCTCCGTCATCTACACACACACACACACACACACACACACACACACACAGTTTGGTCTTCACTTATAATACACACTGTGTGTATGTTTGTCTAAAACACTCTGAGAGCTGAAACATCTTCACCACAAACAAACCAAAACAGAATCTTTGAAAAACTACACGGGCACGCCTCCGTCACCATGTCGCTTCAGTTCAAACCCCACAGGAATGTTTCAGGAATGTTTCAGAACATTTCAGGAATGTTTCAGGAACATTTCAGGAACGTTTCAGGAACGTTTTTTCCCTCCAGACTTTGTTAAATATGTAAATATGCTACACAGTTAAATTGTTTTTATGTTTTTATGGGTGTTTTATTTTGAAAATCGACCAGACTCTTGTGACACTCGGCTCCGTTACTGGTGATAAATTCACATTTTTGTAGTTTTGGAGTTGGTCAAAATAAATCAGATTTCCTCTTTGATGCTGCTCAGAGACACTCTGATTCTTTCTGGTTAGCTTTATGCTGGCTTTAGTGTGTGTGTGTGTGTGTGTGTGTGTGTGTGTGTGTGTGTGTGTGTGTGTGTGTGTTACCTGCTCTTTCAGCTCTGTCAGCTGATTGGTCAGCGTCATCACCACCTTCATCGTCACTCCCAGTTTGTCCTGTAGGATCCTCATCTCGTTCTGCTCCCCGTCGCCGTCGGTCACCACCAGAGACATCGCCTGCATCCGTGGAAACCAGTCCAGGTTGTTGTTCTGAGACAGACGAAGAAGAAGTTTACGTGTTGCGTTCGTGACCTCGGATCATGACGTGTGTGTTTGTGTTTACCATGATCATGTGAGCGACGTAGCTCTCTGGCCCGGTGTAGTCCGTCTTGTTCTTCTCACGCACCAGAACGATGAAGTACAGGTAGTTCCAGATGTTGTGCTCCAGTTTGATGTGCTCTTCGAAGGACACTGTCTTATTGTCGAACTTGTCTCTCTCCAGACCTGAAACACAAAGCCTCCTCATTAATATTCATCATCCTGACACGCACCTGCTGCTCTCTCATTGGTCGGTGGTTGTACCCACCGCAGATGAAACACGTGGTCTTCAGGATCTCCTCCTTCTTCTGCTTCTCGCTCCTCAGGTCGGCAAACGTGTCGATGATGACGCCGAAGATCAGGTTGAGGACGATGATGATGACGATGAAGTAAAACAACAGATCGTACACGACCCGGGCCGGAAACAACGGCTCCTGAACAAAGTATTTCAAATGTACATGAGCAAAGGTAAAAGTACTTCAAGAACTTCAAGTACTGCTGATGGACAGAGTGTTCTTTACATTCTTGGATGGTTTGCGGAGAACGTCTCCGACTCCTCCTCCGTTCCTCAGGCCGTGATTCATCACGGTGACGATGCACATCAGCAGAGTGTCGCACGCTCGCTCTGTTTCTGGCTCCTCTGAAAACACACACACACACACACACACACACACACACACACACCATGTGGTCACTGCTGTAGTCATGATATGAAGTGTTTACACTGACTGTCCGTCTGTCTGACCTTCCGCTTCAGTGGTGCTGGTCTCGGCGGTGCAGCTGACTCCGTCTGAAGAACACGACTTCATGAAGTCCTGCAGAGCTTCACTCTGCTGAGGAGCTGAACATCACAGCACAGAACGATCAACGTCTAACACGACACGTCATCACGTTTAATCAACATGTAGTGAAACAATGAAGCAGACACACAGACGACAGACTCAGATATTTCGTTATGGGTATAAAATCCCGGTCACTGTAACGTTTACTGTGGAGTCTGATTCAAGACTCGACTCTGAACTCAGCTGCTTTTATTTTACTGACACGTACAGCAGCAGCTTTCAGAAAACCTGAGGAACGATCCCGGTCTCAGAGAGACGTTCTTTCTTTAGGAGTCAAAGGTTAAATGAGGTCAGAGTGAGTTCAGGCCCCTGTGCTGGTTTAACAATCAAACCTTTAACGTGTTCGGGAATCAGACGCGTGACGTTACCTGCAGGGATCCGGGCCAGCGGGTCGACCTCCATGATGAAGTCCTCCTTCAGGCAGAGGAAGCCGACGATGGAGAAGAGGTAGACGAGGATGAGAGCGAGCAGCGCCGTCAGCAGGATGGAGCGACCGTTCCGGGTGACGCTCTTTATCACGTTGAACAGAGTCTCCTCACGATAGATCAGGTCGAACAGCTGCAGACAGACAGGTGGACAGACAGACAGGTAAGACAGGAGACAGACGAGGACCTTCAATCTGTCTCCTGTCTGCTGTTTACCAGGATGCTGTAGAAGAGCTCGTGGACGAACAGGCCCAGCGTGGAGGTCAGGACGTACGCCAGGTGGTAGATGAACTCCACATCCATCACCATGGCTTTGTAGCCCATAATAAACGTCCCGTTGTTCCCCACGAAGCTCACCACAAACACCACCTTATTGATCAGCTGGAGGGGAACAGGAAGCACACGGGTCAGCCGACGGGTGGAGCTGCGTGACGTTTGTGTGGCTGATGGGTAATGTAGTGTTACGTACGTTGAGCGAGCCCAGCAGGATGAGCGTGTTGCCGATGCCGAGGTGGTAGATGGAGCGCAGGATGAGAGCGAGGGTCAGAGGCTGGAGGCCGTAACGCTGAGACAACAGGGACAGCACGGACAGACCAATCAGGATCCAGAACAGCATCAACAGGAGCGAGTCATCGATGGCGCCGACTGGAAGACGGGAAACAGAAGTATAAGTTACAGTCGAAGTACTCATAGCTCTTACAGGAGTACTATAAGTATTACAGTAATACCTTGTCCTGAGTCGTAGGGGTAGAAGAAGGCGATGATGAGGTTGATGAAGACGGCGAGGTTGAAGGAGATGGTTCCCCACAGAGACATCCGCTTGGAGAACCAGTACAGCACCGGCATGCCTGCAGGACGCCGAGTACAAGTATGTGTTACAAGTACAAGTACTGTTAACTGAAAGTACCGTGTGTGTGTGTGTGTGTGTGTGCGTGTGTGTGTGTGTGTGTGTGTGCTCTCACTCCTCAGCTTCTTCTGCCACTCCATCTCTCCGTGCAGGAAGGAGGTCTGCTCAAAGAAGTGCGTGACCTTCGACCCCTGCTCGTCCTGCTCCGTGGTGTTGAACACTCGGATCTTCGACTCCTCCGTCAGAAACTCACAGATGGGATGAACCGGGAACACGATCTGCTCCATGATGCGGTCCTCACGGACAATCTGCAAAACCCACAGAGTCAGGTGTGACGCTAACGTCACCTGAACCGAGCCGGGACCAGGACCAGGTCCAGGACCAGGTCCAGGACCAGGACCAGGACCAGGTCCAGGACCAGGTGGAGCCAGCGTTCAGGAGGTGTGGTCAAACTGTTACAATCATGTACACGCAACATTACTGACATCACGACAGGAGAGCATGATGGGTCCAGCCTGGTTAGCAGCAGTAGTAACAGCAGCATTAGTAGTATTAGTTGTATTTGTAGTATTAGTAGTATTAGTTGTATTTGTAGTATTAGTAGTATTAGTTGTATTTGTAGTATTAGTAGTATTAGTTGTATTTGTAGTATTAGTAGTATTAGTTGTATTTGTAGTATTAGTACCTCTATCTGTGAGGTCAGCTGGTCGTAGTACTCCAGCGGATCTTGTTCCACGACAGCAGCTGGAGCTGAAGACTTCAACATCTGGGACAGAGGACGATTGTTCAGGTTCAACTGCAAGAGAAACACAGAAGGTTAGAGAGTACTGTGAGTACTACTGCAGTAATACTGCAACAATACTGTGACTGAGGAGAAGATGGACAGATGTTTACCATGGAGGAGATCCCCTCCTCCCCCTCTTTGCTGTTCTTTGGCGGTTTCAGGAGGTTCTGCAGGAGTTTGTTGTGTCGGGCGAGCTGCAGACAGACAGACAGACAGACAGACAGACAAGACAGACAGACAGACAGCATCAGAGTGAGACCTCCTGTCAGCGAATAGCGGATCACAGAGGGATCCAGGCAGCCAATGAGGAGCTTGCGTTAGGTCACCTGCTGAGCCAGGATGTAGATGTTGTGTCCGACCTCACGAGGAGAAATCTCCAAACCTTCACACTCCGTGTCCTGATGGTACGCCTTCTTTATCACCTCCACCTGCACACACACACACACACACACACAGACACACACACACACACATTATATTCTAACGGATCATTGATGACATCATCACACGTCGTGCTGAACAGACTCGGCTCTGACCAGCTCTCGTGGTCGGAGGTTGAACAGGATCCTCTCTGCGTTCTCGTTGTCATGACGACTCTCCATCAGCGCCAACAGCAGCTTGGAGGCGTTGTCCTGGCAACCGGGAAATAAAAAAAACAGTCAGACAACCAGGTGTGACCCCCGACAGGTGGAGTTATAGACCCACATGGACCACGACAGGCGGCGTTCACCTTCAGCTCCAGCACCATCTCCATCCGGTACCGGCACAGAGGACTGATGTCGTTCAGGATCAGAGCCGTGATGATGTCGATGCCGTTAGACTCATGGGTCACTATACATGTCTGCAACACACACACACTGACGATGAGGCCACCTGTGTCTGTGAGCACCGGTTCTGGTTCTGGCTCTAAGTCAGGCTCGGTCTACCTGGTTCTCCTGACATGGACCCTGGCAGTACTCGGTGAGCGTCTCCAGGGTCTGGGTGATCAGGTGGACGTTTGATTCGTTGATGTAGAGGCCCAGCAGGCCCAGCCCTCCGGTGGTGCTTCCACACATGATGTCCAGGAACTGAAGCGTCTCACACACGAGGTTGTAGTTGGTCTTGTTGTTCTGATTACGCAGGAAGTTCTGCAGACACACAGTGAACGTACAGTCAGGTGATCTGTCCCGACTCAGTTTGTGTTAATTCAACGTTGTATACACGTTGAATTGTAGTTAGCAGACACAAACCTGGAGGTCCTGGTTGTGGTTCTCACAGAGCAGCTGCAGGAACCTCAGGATGGGCTTCATGATGGTGACGGCCGGTCCCATCTCCGTCTCCACCTCCTTCTGCTCTGCCGCCAGCTGTGCCGGCATGCCGCTGTTCACCAGGGCGATGGACTGGCCCTGGAACGGGTTCCCGCCTGTACCAGGAAGGGCTGATGTTGTAGAGCAACATTTACAAAATAACAAGTGTTCATCTCTTCACGGACAAACTTGTAACTGAACTAAAGGGTCTCACCGCCGTCCAGCTCCTTCTCGTTGGCCTTGTGCGTCATCTCTCCAACGTTCACCGAGACCGTAGCTTTGATGTCCATCTGGGCTTCTTTCATCCGGTCATGGAGAACCTTGAAGAACTTCTCGGACTTGTTGTCGCCCATCATCAGTTTGTAGAAGGAGTTCTGCAGGAGAACGACACGGTGTATCATGCTGACACTGTACTTCAAATATGCTGACGGTCACTAAGCTTCTAGAGGTGAGTGTGTCACCTGTATCTCAGTGTTTCCTCCCTCCAGCAGAGAGATGGCCAGCTGGATGCTCTCCAGGAAGATCTTGTCGTTCTTGGAGCTCATCACCAGATCAGTGAACAGCTTCGTTCCTCCTTCTCGGTCCAGACGACACTGAATCGCCGCCACTGCCGCCCAGTCTCGCTCCTGCTCGCCTGAAAACACAAAAAACACAGGAATGAAAATCGTTGATTTATCTTTAGCTGTTTGTTGTTGTCGGTTAAAATCAGGATGAAGCAGCGAACCTGCAGCTCCGAGCTCGAGGTCGTTCTTCAGGTTGTTCTTCTTGTTCGGAAACAAGTAGTTCTGCAGCAAAACCTTCCGCAAGGAGATCCCCTAAAAAACAAGAGACAACAGAAAGTCCAGGTTTTAGACAGTCTGCGGGACGTCACAGAGACTACGTCCAGGTTTTAGACAGTCTGCGGGGACGTCTCGGAGACTACGTCCAGGTTTTAGTGTTTCACTGACCTTTTCATCAAAGTCCAGCTGCCTGATCAGCATCTTCTGCAGAGTTGTCAGGACTTTGATGCACAGCTTCTCCTCTGAAGACATCAGAGCCTTCGTGTGTTGAATCAGCCTGCACACAAACACACAAACATTATTCCCATCATGCCTCTGTTCTGTCAGCGTGTCTGGAGATTCTGGACTCGAAGAACCTGAACCTACTTGGAGATGAATCCTCCGGACTCGCAGCGCTGCCGGGCGTCCGTTCCCTCCAGAAACAGCAGCTCCGGCTGATGGAGGACATCCACCAACACCGAGAGCTCGGCGTTCACCAGCGGCATCAGGCGCTCCTCCAGAGTGTTGATGATGTCCTGAGGACAAAACCTGTTAGGTCGTGTCCTCGGGTGGTTTTCACTCCACCTGTATTTTTATGTAAAGCTTTGTGTACCTGCAGTTTCTCAATGATGTTCTTGTAGTCCCAGGGGTTGCTGGGAGCAATGGGTCTGGTGGACCGGGACGAGGACTTGTAGTTCGGGTTAGACCGGGACAGAGAGTTGAGAGCAGAAGTGGACAACATGGAGCTGATCTGAGCCTCCAGGTCTAGAGGAATCGAGATGGAACGACTCTTCGCTGAAGAAAGAGACAGAAACAGTTGACAATAAATATCCACGACAAGTCCCTGAGTAAAACACAACTCCACCTCCTGTTTCATGAGACTTTCATAACTTCACCTGTCATGGCGAGAGTCTTGATGCAGGTCTCCACCTGTCCTCGGTGCTGCTGCTGCAGCCAGGGACAGTCCAGCAGTCTGACGGAGGACTGAAGCAGCTGAGTCACGATGGTGTAATGAGTCTGAGAGAACACAGACAAGTTCAGACTTTAAGGAGTGTGTCTATGTGTGTGTGTGTGTGTGTGTGTGTGTGTGTTTGTGTGTGTGTGTGTGTGTGTGTCTGTGTGTGTGTCTGTGTGCATCATGGTCCTGACCTGCAGAGAGGTGCTGTTCTCAGAGAACGGGGAGCTGAAGAAGGCGTGGATGGTGTCGAAGACCACGTTGATGATGTATTTCTCCAGGATGGGATCAGAGAGACGCTTCTCTCGTTTGTTACAAACCTGCAGAAGAAAAAAACAGAATGAAATGTGTGTGTAGGTAAACGCACACACACACACGCACACACACACACACACACACACACACACACACACACACACACACACACACACTTCATCAAACATTGAATAATAAGTGTAATTCTCACCCTGGCCATGTCGACTGTGAAGTCTTCAAACAGCTTCCAGATGTGATTGGACGTGTAGATCTCCTTCATCTCCACTTCCGTGTCCACATAACAGTGATTCACAAAGTTCACGTAGGCCACCTTCACCTCGGTGATGCAGTCCTCGTGCGTCACCACTCGGACGACGTCCTCCAGCGGCAGCAGCGACGTACATTTGATCTCGGTGTAAACGTTCTTCCCCTCGGCGCAGGCGGCCAACAGCTCCACCAGAGAGATGTGATACCTGCAGGGACGACGCGTGAGTGTTTCCACATGTATGACGTAAGATGGCGTGCTGCTATTCTCTGTTTCCATGGTTACCTGAGTGGGCTGTTCTCGCTGACCCCCTCCCTGCTCTCCGTCATTAACTCCAGCATGACGTTGAAGGAGGCTTTGTCGTTGTAGAAGACGACGACGTCCTCGCCTGCGTTCGTTAACTGAAGACAGAGAAGACGATCAGCATCGACACAAACAAACTGAATCACGGGTGTGTCTCGTCCTCGCCGTCGTCCCCGTTTACCTCGGTCATGATCATGTCCTGACACTTCTTCACGTACTTCCCCTCAGCCTTGATGATGGTGTGGAGGAAGTTGAGGTACTGGACGTGGCGGCCGTGCGTGGCCAGGCAGTGGATGAAGTGCTGCAGGACGCTCTCGGAGATCTCACTGCACAGCTGGTAGTTGTTACTGAAGATGTGCTGCACGGTCTCGGCCTCCAGCAGCTGCAGACGGACGAGCAAAGATCAAAAACAGAAACATGCAGAAACATCTTCAGTCTTCAATCTTTGCTCTGTCAGCCTAACAAAAGCAGTGTACCCCGGGGTTGAGGAACAGACTGAGGTTCTTGTGCAGCAGAGCTTGGTTCTCCTGGTTCCCCATACAGAACTTCTGCAGGAACAGATGAGTGTACTTGATGATCTCCTGCATCTTCACATCGTTCTGCACAGAGAGATGGAGGGGTTCAAATTTATTTAGAGGAATCTGCCAACGAACCAGACATCCAGACGTTCTTGACCTGATCCAGTGAGCGGTCTCACCTTGTCGTAGGACACCTGCAGCAGGTCCAGCATGACTTTATGAGCTCCCATGTTCTTCAACAACCTCTGCTGCTTCTTCCAAACTCCGCTGCTGCACATCTTATTCAACCTCTCCAGGATCTACAGAGGCGAGCGAGGGAAGGAGGAGGACAGAGGTTAGAGGAAATCATTTTTCTGATCGATCCGTTCGTCAAAGTACAAACACGAATCGTCCATCAAGAAAAGTACCGACTGGCGAACATGAGCAAACTCTTCTTAAATTAACAGCGTGTAACTTTTCTGTACTATAGCTATCGTTAGCTCAGTTTGTTAGCCGGGCTGCCTGGACTGTGAGCGCCGAGGAAGAAGAAGAAGAAGAGGTTCACAGGCCCGAGCGCTTTAAACCAGTAGAGGGAGGCTGCTGCATATTTATAGAGCGATATGTAGAAATACTTATTAATAAACTGTCTGACCTGAACCAAACAAACACTGCTAAATACACACACACACACACACACACACACACACACACACACATTGGTTTATTGATTTTTTTCTGAAAAAGTGGTTTGAGGGTTATTTGCATTTTATTTACACAGAAAACTCTGTTATAACACAAAAATATCAAATATCTAATTCTTCACTCAGTCTTCATTATTTGTTTAAATCTCTTCACTGACTGCTCCAGACGTTACTTACTGTGTAGAGAAACATGCCTGTAGTTACCTGGAGGACAGGCATCAGTGTCTTCATAAGAATAACTTGAAATAAAATAATTATTGTTACTTGTGGGGTTCCCCATGGCCTAGTGTTAGGCCCATTATTGTTGTTTTTTAAACATAGGGTTCACAGATATTTTATTCACAGATGATTTAAGGAAAGAAAAGACTGGAGCGCCCAGGCTGGAATCGAACCCATGCCACTGCAACAGGAGCCACCAGGGTGCACCACCTTTTGAGTAACTTAATAAACAAATGCAAAATCTTTGATCATTCAAATGGGAGAAATACTGAGAGATTTGTTTGCTGTGACTTCTGATGTCATCTGAATGTTCAGTTTAAACACTGCACGTACCTTTGAGGGGAAGCCCAGTGTCTAATGATGAACCAACCACATGACTGAACAAATGGTGATTCTGTAAAACGATTTCATGCTTCCAAGATCTCAAAGTTAAACGACGGGATGAAAATCATTTTTGAGTGAGTTTGAGTTTGTGTGATTGAGACTCAAAGGATCATTCGGGCACGTGGTGACAACAAATGAACACTCGAAACCGATCAGATGACTCACAAGGCAAACAATCGTTCTGATTGGATGAACTTTGTATGTGAGTATTGAAGAGAAAAATATTCAAATTTGAACCTTTCCTTTAATTTTCTTCTTTATTTGTGACGTTTGGCAGATGCTGTCATCCAGAGAGAGGATCAGGAAAATAAATCAGCAGACGTAATTACTCCGAGCAGTGAAAGACACCGTGAGACAAAGACAAGATCACATCAACAATACAACATCACAGCCCCGCCCACATTTAGTGATTGACAGGTGATTTCTGGGAAGCGGAGTGCAGATACACCACGAAGAAGATGGAGACAAAACCCAATGACCTCCTGATGGAAGCGGATGGACGAGTGTTCTCACCTCTTTGACTCTCTGGTAGTTCTCGTTGCCCCCCAGTTTCTCCTTCTTGGGCGTCACTTCCTCTGTTGCCGCCTGCAGGATGCAGAGGGTAAGACAGCATATGCAGTTCTCTCTGGTAATGTTGCTACACTATACACACTTGATCACAAATCAAACTATTACATTGAAACAGTGTATGTGTTATGATCACGAACACATATACGTGATCCATCAGGGACCCTTCACTACGTCAACACAGAGTTATTTGACCTTCATCATTTGAACTCGATGTATCTGAGGCCATTTTAAATTTGAATATGAAGACAGGGCTTCCTGTAATTCTTCCTGCCTTCCTCCTTGTGGTGGCAGTGTCCAGTTTTTCATACTTTCTGATGTCCGGAAAATAGAGAATGGATCCTAACAGTCCAATTAGTTCTTGAGACACAAGAATGATGCATGTTTACAACATGTCTGCATATGAACGCAGGTTTTTTTAACAAGCTAAATAAAGAAGATGATTGGTTCCAAGATTTGGTCAATGTGTCAAACTCTTGGTCCCTTGCAGATATCTTAGATATATTCATAAAGATATTGCCCACAATGTGAAGACTTCTTGGGCCTCACTGGTTTCATGACACAGCAAATACTGCGGTTTGTAGCCTTGTCTTCATTTTTTAATCTTTCATTTCAAGAATTTGACGAGACCTCTAAATCCCCGTGTTCGCTGATTCGAATAGGTGTTAGAAAACCTCAACATCAAGCTGTGAAGGCTTGGTAGGCAGGATTAACAGTGGGAACAAACAGCTAGCTACTCAGTGATATCCATGTAAAATAGCCACAGAAAAATGACCCAAAAAGTGTCAAGAAGTGTGTGTGAAAAACTGACAGGTTACCGCTAAGCTGCCAACTGGCTCATTGCTTCTTTGTTTGTTGTTTTAATAGTTTGATTGTAGTGTAAGTGTGTATAAGATGTCTGACAGTGATAAACTGGTGTTGTAAAGACATTTTGGAGCATCAGGTCTTTAATTCACAGTAGAAAGAAACAATAAACAAAGAGAGCGAGAGGCGTGACATGCAACACAAGTGCTAAGCCAAATGAACCCAGGACCATGAGGCACCAGCAAGCCCCACACCAACATTAATTAGGTTCAAAAATCAGGACGCAAAGGTTCAAAAATATGTTTGTTTTTTTTGTTTAGTTTCAGTAATACTCGGGTTATTAATAAATATTAAGACAAACGTTCTTGTGCTGCTTTAGTTGACTTTGCGTTTGTTAATTCGTTAGTGGTTAAACAAAGTTAGTTCTTATGCAGTTATTTACAGCAGCTTGGAATGTCCCAGAGCCACCAAGACATGAAGATCGCACCTATTAGTTCTGAAAAAGAATGGAAGTCGTTGGTAGTTAGACAACAATCGTGAAGTAACATTGACCTTCCTGTACGACGTCTCTAAATCTAAAGCTCTACGCTGACGATGCTGCTCTTTCCAACACTTCATATTTTTTCTTCAGCTTCTTCAAAAACTTTTTATTCTGTGTCCAATTCTTTAAAAAGTGGAAACAGATATGACCAATTTAAATCAGGAACATAAACATTTCCATGTCCAGATTTTGGTGAATGAACATCCATAAATTAGACAATCGTCCTAAAACATCATCAGGCAAACATGATGTAAACCTCAGAGCATCTCAACAGTAAGAAACACATCTGAGATATACATCATCTGAAAGCTGGAACTAGATTAATTAGAGATGCACTTGACTGTTTCCAGTCATAAATCTGACATAAATGTAAATAAATAAACATAATAATAAATAATCATATATAATGTTATTTTGCTGCCTTCATGACAAACTTGCACGATGTGGCTAAAAGGATAAATTTATATCCTAAATGTCGACTCTGTTGGTTGACACCTTGCTGAAGTCTGTTTGTGTTGGTTTAAAATACAGGATGTTTTATTCCACAGTCCACGAGTTCCTGAACTTTCTGACCATTTCTTGGAGTTTTACATCTCCACATGAAACTGTTATTATACATTTTCAATGCTTAATCTCCTCACCTCTCCTTTCTCCTTCTTGTCTTTCTTGTCTTTCTTCCCGTCCCCTCCACCTGAGTTCTTCTTCTCCACCCACAGTTCAGATTTCTCCACCAATGTGCGGAGTCGATCCAGATCCGCCTTGATCAGCTTGTAGTTCTCTACATCCTGAGCCGAGATCAGCAACTGGACCTGCAGATCGACAGAGAAAGCAATGTAGGATTAACGTGAGTGTGACTGATTCAGATTCGATGGATGTAGATCAAATGTTATCAAAGTCATAAAGCCCCAAAATCAGCTGATATTAGGACAAATTATTATAAACACCTAATCTACTTTGCTTCTTTTCTTACTCAAATATTACAATAAAAATCAGAACCAGGATTCATAAGAACCAGACTCAAGATGCAGAATGAGAAAGACTAAAAAACTTTAAATGAGAACTGAAATTTGTTCATCCTTAAATTATCTGTTGACTTTACTTAATCTTGGCATAAATAGCCACCTGTAGGGTTTACAATGTAAATCTGAATGAACAGGAGCTTCTCAGATTTAAAGACTGATGCTGTATCGACTGAGCTATCGAGGCTCTGTAGAGTCTGAAGAGAAGATCTGGTCTATGTCCAAAGTCATTATCATGATGCTACTATTTGATTTAGACGACATATGAACTGACAGTGTGACAGTTTGATCAGTCCTGATCAATATCACAGAACAAGAACACCAATTTCTGGAAAAGCCAGAGAAGTATTTTGTGTTTCTACATCTATGAGTCCTCAAGATCCCCAGTTTTCTATTGCTCCGTTAAAGTCGTCTTTCAGATTTCACAATAAAAGCTCCGCCTGAACAGGGACTTGAACCCTGGACCCTCAGATTAAAAGTCTGATGCTCTACCGACTGAGCTATCCAGGCTTCAGAATAAGACGTTCTCAGACAGAGAACAATGAAGGATGTGGGTGTTTTAAACGACTTCATTTGCTTGTTTCAGGGATGTCTGCACGTACTGAGGCCCAATGTATGTTCACAGTAACACCCACAGTGAACTTGGACAGTGCAGGAGGTTCTACCCTGATTTGCATGCAGGCTGGGAAAACTAGGATGGATTCAACAGACCAAGAGATGCAAATACGTGGTTAGGTGTAACCGGAGCCTTGCAGACTTGAAAAGTTGTGAACTTAGCACAGATTGACACAGGTGAGGGGGGCTGAGGTGTGTCTGTACCTGCTGAATGTAACGCTGTGAAACAATCAGGAAACAACTTTTGATTTCTCTGATTAATGACAACTTTAACGAGGCCGGCGCTCGCTCTCTGTTATTGTCTCTCTCTCTCTAATCATCAGACACTAGGGATCTAACGATGCATCGTGACACGATTAAAAATCGGTACAAATGCGCGACGACTCGCATCGGTTGACAGAAAAAATGAATCGCGATTCTTGGCGAATGGGAACCCGCACAGCACGTGCTCTCACTGGTCAAACAGGCTTCCCGGCACGTTGCGTGAACGTGGCGTGTTTGGTCCGTCCTGCACGCGACTTCAAACCCACTGGGAGTGTTTCAGGAGCGAGCACTGACCGCCAGACTTTGTTTACTTGCTCAGATTTGGACATTTTCCCGGTGTATGTTCTTCTAAACATGCTTCTATATGTGTAAATATGTTACGTAGTTAGTTAGTTTTGCTTTTGTTTTTTCCCTGAAGTTGGATCCTGATTAACTTCTCTCACGCACGCTGGTGTGTTTTTTTGTGTTGCGGACTGCCGGTGCAGAAACGTACGATCATCCACTGAAACGAATTGAAAGAACTCCATTTTTGCCGCGGCGCCTGATCCGGTGTAAATCTCCACTTACAAGTTTGCCAGGAATTCTGCAAGCACTGAAGCTCATGCACAGTCTTACTAATGGACACAAGCAGACTTCCATGAATGATGATAACAAAGTTCAGCCACAATAAACAACTCCAACAAGTCAAGGAGACTTTTGGAGAATTGGATAAACTATGTCAAGGAGTTACAGAACAACACCTGAGGCCTCTACTGAAGCAGACCTTTGTGGGTAATGACAGCAAGCTCTACCCACAATAAACAACTCGCCTGAACAGGGACTTGAACCCTGGACCCTCAGATTAAAAGTCTGATGCTCTACCGACTGAGCTATCCAGGCTTCAGGAAAGTTGCCTTCTGGAGGACATCATGAGCCCAGATCTGAACCTTGTAGAACGAGAGTCACAACTGATTTGCATGCAAGCTAGAAAATACAAGACAGGTTGCAAACAGATTTGTGATCTGGTCAACAAACACATGAAGACCAAGATTCTTCAGATTGTTAACAGAACCTTCCTGTTGCCAGGAGTACAGAAGGTTTGTTCAACTGCACAGGTAAGCAGTCATAGCAAGCACAACCTACTTTACACCATAAACTAGACGCCTGAACAGGGACTTGAACCCTGGACCCTCAGATTAAAAGTCTGATGCTCTACCGACTGAGCTATCCAGGCTTCAGAGGAGGCACAGCTCAGCCAGACGGTGTGAACGATCTAAATAATGGAGGGTGTGGGTGTCTTATAAACGACTTCCTTGATCAAAGTGAATTGATTTCTGATTATTTAATCAATGAACACTAACAATCTCCCCAAAGGTTTACATTTATTAATATCGTCTGGCCAGTTGCCCAGAAGATAAAGGACCAGAAAACAGGAGGAATCATGGGTAATTTTGTGTGTGTGTACCTGTTTGAAGGTGTGCAGCACTTCCTGTCTCTGGCTGAAGTGTCTGAAAAGCAGCTGCAGGGCTCCAGACACCAGAGGAGGGTAGTCGTGCATGGTGAGGTGGGTCAGCACCCGCAGGAACATCCGACCGCCTTCATCGTCCACCTCTAAGATACTGTTACCCTTACTGTACACACAAACACGCCAGGTATATAAATGAATGAAACCTTATCAACAAACATCTACAGATGCACCATGTACGCGATGACATACCCGACTCCAAACATGGCCTCGGCCTGCTCTCCAATGTGCTGCAGGTTGATGGTGGCTGAGGAGGGACAAAGACGCGGAGGCGTTTGGTTGGAGGTCATTTACGTGTGCACATTCATCACGTTAAAAGTTTGTTAACGAACATTAAATGGAAAGAACGCGTGGGGTAAACGCTGCCTCTCCATTTGTCAAGTTAACACTTGACTTTTCCAGGTTCTACCTGTTTCCATGTCGACTGGGACGTCTGGGAGCATTGGGAGAAGTAACAACACACCTTTACCAAACTCACGTGTTATCTGATCGATTAAAGACTTACACACACTAAAACGTACTGATTGTACGTTTTTATAGCATAAAGACTGAAGGCGTGTGTTTCCTTTAACTGTGTGTACCTGCGTGCTCCGTGCTCGTGGTGGCGTCAGCATCGGCCATTGGATAAACGTCCACAAACTCCTTCTTAAACACAGACAGCAGGAAGGAGAGGCGGTAGTCGAGACGAACGTTTAGGATGAACTGATGAAGAGCAGAGTAAAAAGAAGATTCATGTTTATACAGACAGCTTCAGATTAAACACTCAGTGGGAACTTTATTAGGCAAACCTCGTAATAATCAGTTTTTGTTGACATTGTCCGTTTACCTGTAGTATCTCCAGTATCTTCAGCTTGGTGTCCATCACTGTCAGGTCCATCTTCTCGATACTATCTTTGCCACCTCTCTGTCCTTCAAGCACAAGTCCCGGCACCAGCCCCAGTCCTCTGGCTCCTGCACCTCCAAATAAAGAAGGCTTTCTGTTGAGGACCATGGTGGACATCATCTGACCCATCCCGTGTATGGAGCGCTTCACGTTCTTCCCTGCAAACACAAAACAAACCAGGCTTTAAGAGTCATCAACACAGTTTAACGTCGTAGTAAAAGAGAAGCGTATTAGTTATGTGAACATGTGAGTGTACCTGCTGCGTCATCGTGGTGTAACACCCCGCCATAGGCAGGATTGGGTCTACAGTCGATGATGCCTAACAGAGTTCTGGTGAGTCTGAGCAGCTCAAAGAAACTGTAGAAACCAAAGTAGATCAAATGTCGGGCCAGACTCACCACCTGGAGAAAGGAGAGAAAAGGGAAGTGGTCACAGAAGAAAGGGAACACTGAAGGATGGACAACGAGGAGGTGGAAGAGCAGGTACAGACTTCGTATGTGAGTTTGTTTTTCTCCTCATTGTGGAACGGCATCTCGTCGTTCAGGACGTTGTTGAGATACTCCTCCATGAACGCCATTGTGTTGGAGAAACGGTTCTTCTTGTTGTCTCTGCTGTCGTCCATGTTGGAGTCATAACTAAGGATGACACACATGAGAACAAACTAACTCAAAAGTGAAGAACACTGACAGTTCTACAAAGTTCTATAAACACAAAAGAATTAGACTGATGAGCTGAATAATCATAATGTATTAACCCGGGACTGCAGTAAGATTTAAGCGTCATTAGAGACACAAACATGTGGTTACGTGTCCATAAGACCTCACAGACTTCAGAAGTTAAGCAGAAATTTCCTGAGAAGTCTGCAAGTGATAAAGACAGTACGCATTACACACAACAAACTCACCTGAACAGGGACTTGAAACCTGGACCCTCAGATTAAAAGTCTGACGCTCTACCGACTGAGCTATCCAGGCTTCAGGAAGTGAGCCCTCTAGAGGACATGAAGGGCCTAGATCCAGATCTCATTTATATGCCGATGAAATGGGTGAGTGGGAAATATATTTTGGAAGAAGTCCAGGAGACTTTTGGAGAATTGGATAAACTATGGCAAGGAGTTACAGAACAAAACCTGAGGCCTCTACTAGTGGTAACAAGCTGACCTTTGTGGGTAATGACAGCAAGCTCTACCCACAATAAAGATCTCGCCTGAACAGGGACTTGAACCCTGGACCCTCAGATTAAAAGTCTGATGCTCTACCGACTGAGCTATCCAGGCTTCAAGGAAGTCGCCTTCTGGAGGACATACTGAGCCCAGATCTGAACCTTGTAGAATGAGAGTCACAACTGATTTGCATGCAAGCTAGAAAATACAAGGTTGCAAACAGATTTGTGATCTGGTCAACAAACACATGAAGACCAAGATTCTTCAGATTCTTCCCTGTTGCCAGGAGTACAGAAGGGCTGAGGTTTGTGCATTTGCACAATTGTACTGGTGGCCATAAACAGACCTTGATGAGCAGTCATAGCAAGCATGACCCACGACCCACTTCCCACAATAAACAACTCGCCTGAACAGGGACTTGAACCCTGGACCCTCAGATTAAAAGTCTGATGCTCTACCGACTGAGCTATCCAGGCTTCAAGGAAGGGAACATCAGGAGGACAACATCAGCATAAACCTCATAGGAGAGTCAACATTGATGTGCAAACTGGAAAAACCAAGATGGGTTGCAGTCAGATTTGTGATCTGGTCAACAGACACACAAAGACCAAGAACCTTTTGACCAATCTTGCAAAGGAGCCATTAAAGTCAAGGTCGTTAAGTGTGAATGGGGCCTTTAGAGACTTGTGAACCTGATTTGCATATTCTTGGGAAATCTGCAGATGCTGAGGCCTGAACCTGGATTCACAAGATTTATCATCTGGTCGCCAGAGATGCAAATAAGTGGTTAAGTGGAGACTTATGGACGTAACCTGCATGTTCCCGGAAAGTCTGTAAGGACTGGGGCCTGTGGAATAGCATAGTTCTACTGTGGTGGCCACACGCAGACCTTCATGGATGATGATCACAAGCATTACCCACTTTCTACAACAAACAGAGACTTGAACCCTAGATTCCCATAAAAAGTCTGCTGTTCTACTGACTGAGGTATCCAGGGTTCAAGAAATGCAGCCTCTGGAGGACATGATTGAGATCCAGATCTCAAGTTATATACTAGTACACCATGAACTTGGTGGATAGTACGGTGGATCTTGGCAGTTAGTAGGAGAGTCAACTGGATTGCAATCAGATCTAGCGAGCACTAAAGAGACTTCACACAATAAACCATGCGTAAACAGGGCCTCTAGAGACTTGGGAAGGTAACTTGCATGTTCCTGGGAAGTCTGCAAGTGCTGAGGCACAACTGTACTAGTGGTATCAAGCAGACCTTTGTGGATAATAACAGCAAGCACTACCCACAATAAAGGTTCCGCCTGAACAGGGACTTGAACCCTGGACCCTCAGATTAAAAGTCTGATGCTCTACCGACTGAGCTATCCAGGCTTCAGGGAGCTAAATCCCCGGAGGCTATGAATGGCCTCAATGGTGGATAGTGCACTATCAGGGAAGCAGACTTGGATATCCATGGCAACGAACGCCTCTTATAAAAATGCATTTAAAATCCCGATGCTCTACGGCAGGGGTGTCAAACTCAATTGCACAGGGGGCCAAAATCGAAAAACACACTTTAGGTCGCGGGCCGAACAGGATAAACATTTATTGAACACACTAAAACTAAACTTTTAAAACTTAACTTTTTTTTAACATAAATATGAATAAAAACAGACAGGAATATTATTCCGTAATAAATCAGTCTTAAACCTTAAATAACTTATAATATTTTGCTCTCCATAAAAATATATCCTGTCAAAATTATACAAGTTAGAAATAATGTAAACATTAAAAGAAAAAAATGTTCAAATTTCTTTACTCTTATGTCATTATATAAAAAAATAAACCTGTCAAAATTATACAATATCAAAATATGAACATGCTGCATAACAAAACAAATAAAACCTGGATATATAAATAAAATGTGTGCTTTTCAGCAATAACAAATCAAACCATTCAGTTTTCTTTGCTCTTATGTCATTTTATCAGAGCCTTTCTACTCAGGCTTACATTTGCCAGCATCTGCTTTTTTCTTTGGACATAAGACGTCAAACACCTTGATCATGCAGCTCTTCAGAAATTCTCCCTCGGTAAATGGCCTGGCTGATTTGGCGATCTCCTCTGCCACGATAAAACTTGCTTTCACAGCAGCTTCACTTTGTGATTTTGCACAGGTAAAAAACGTCTGCTGAAGTGTCAGGTTCTTTTTTAACTCTTCTGCTTTCTGTATCTTCTGCTCTGCATTCAGGTCTTTCAGGTTATCCTGATGTTTTTTCTCATAGTGCAGTCTTAGATTAAATTCTTTAATTACAGCCACATTAACTCTACAAATGAGACACACAGGTTTACCGACAATATCAGTAAACATATACTCAGCCTCCCATAGGTTTTTAAAGGCTCTGTTTTCAGAATCAACTTTTCTCTTCGGCATCTTGAGGGCTAGCTTCGCAATAACTTGCAGCATCATAAGCTAGACTTGATTGACGGGGGAAATGTCTGGCAAGGCAGCTGAAGCGCTGCATTATGGGATCTGTAGTTTATTGTGTTACCAGCACTTCAAAATACTGGGCCATTAAAAACAATAATATAAAATGATCTCGCGGGCCGGATATAATTACACGCCGGGCCGGATGTGGCCCGCGGGCCTTGAGTTTGACACATATGCTCTACGGAGTGAGCTACCCAGGCTACATGCGCCTAAAAGATTTCAGTAGGTATTAAAATCTACCAACTCTTTGATGGTGATGGAGGTGGGTATCTCGGTCCAGAGGCGGGCAAACTTGACAGGTGTCACCAGCTCCTGAGGGTCCCGGTCTACATGGGCGTGAAGCATGAGGCGACAGAAGGAGGCCCGGAGGTCAAAGGGCAGCGTCTCATCCATCATGCACAGGAAGATGAGCTCTATGTCCAGCTGCTTGGAGATTTCGTCTATGGCGAGATACTGTCGGTCCAGACACATCCGGGCAAAGAGCTTGAGCTGGTACCTGAGAGTGTCCACAGACAAAGACAGTCAGGGAGCTTTGCTTCCTTCTGTTGCCATTCTTGGGTTTATTTATCTGGACGACTCTTGTATGTGTTTACCGGTAGTAGGTGAGGACGTTCTCATCGTGAGCGTTTCCTTGTCTCGCCTCCTGAGCCAGCTGTCTGATACTCTTCTCCTGTTTGTCATTGGCCTTATCTGTCCACACGAGCCACACCTACAGGAAGAGACATGGACAAAATCAAACTGATTAGACAGAGATGATATCCGTAGATTCATGGTTCCATAGATCCTTTCCTCCAGTCATCCATTCTCATAATACATGATTCATTTCTTAGGATTCTCAGAATCACTTCCTTCATTTAGTTACTGGTTCTTGTACCAAACACACAACAATGGGGAACAAAGTCCTGGTACCTCGTCGTCGTCTCCATAGTCATCCATCGCCATGTATTCTGCAGGAGCGCCACCTGTGGGCGGCTCTTTGGGGACACGACGTCTGGATGGAGCAAAAACACAAATCAACATGTTGACATTAGAAACAGAATTTAAGAGAGGGAGTGCAATATCTTTGCCGGCCCTTGAACCCTCCTGCCCCCCTTTGTCGAGGCCTTTGGCCATGTTCACATCCTTTGAGTTCCTGATGGTTAAATGTCGTTCCCTCACTCTGTCTTGATGAGGATGTCCTGATTTTTGGGGTCCAGCACACATTTACAGATGAGCTCCTGAGTGACGGGAATGGCCACAGTGTTGGACACACACAGGTCTGACAGGTAGTCCAGAAACCTGCAAAACACACAAACACAATCAAAGAATGAAAAACACCAACACACTCGCTCCGTGCTTCCACCCCTCCCTCCACGGGTACCTGGGCTCTCGGTTCTTGCGGACCAAGCTGACGAAGGTCTCCACCTCGGTCTTGGTGATGTGTTTCTCCAGCAGTTTCCGGTTGTTGTGCAGCAGAGCGGTGATGGTGTCCTCAGCCAGGATGTCATAACCGATCTGACTCTGCATCACGCCAAACTGCTTCGCTATGTGCTCCTGGAGGTGGGAGGACGGCGAGAGAGCGGTAACGGTCAGCTACCATCACCTCCATTCAACAGATAACTGGTCACAGCTGGAGTCTGTTGACGTGCACTCTTTGATACGGGAAAGACCCAGCTAGACTAAATGAACACGTGAGATGAAGTTCCTCACCTGGTTCTTGCGGTAGTCCTCCTGGGAGTGTCGGAGGACTCTGTAGCAGAGTCTGAACATGTACTGGTAAGGGGAGTTCTTCTGGTCCGCCAGCTCCTCCAGACACAGCAG
>JAFMOB010000683.1:137500-142500 GCA_018985215.1 Larimichthys polyactis | reverse complement strand
AACAACGTCCAAACTGAACCTGAAGAAGCAAAACTCCAAAACTTTCCAAAACTTTCTCATGATCCTGGACGTGTCAGGAAGGTTTGGACCGAATCCGTCATGGAATCAGGTCAAAGCACACTTCAGGAAAAGTCTCATTAAAAGACGTCATCGATAACTTTCTGATATATTCACAGAAAGACTTTAACTTGAGACACCATCTGCTGCATGTATGCTTTACTGCAATACTTTACTTTACTTCACTAACATCATTTAAATGGTGTCTGTATTTTATTTTATTCTGGTTTTGTCGTGCATCTGACGCTACATGTAATATGTATAAGATGTCTCACAATGTAAAATGTTCCACTGTCAAACACCAGAGACAAAAGAAAAGCTTTAAGTTGTGTTATTAAATCCAGCTGCTCATATTTCAAACATCATCCAGACCTGCAGCTGAGATTCACTGAACTCAAACAGGCTCCACCACAAAAACAGTTCTAATGTCACAGAGTTAATAATAATGAATCTAATGAAGAAGACTTCCTGTAATAACACAAACATTAAAGCTGTTAGAAAACTGTAGCATGTTGACGTAGTGTCACGTAAATTAACCCATTTAGAAGATAATGACGACCTGCAGTGGATTTCACCTGTTACTACATGTTGTTGTATCTGTTAATAATTAAAGTGTTAAAATGAGCACACACACACACACACACACACGCACACACACGCACGCACACACACACACACACACACACACACACGGTCTTGGTCGTACCTCTGAACTTCTTTGGAGGATTTTCCAAATCTCCAGCAGCTGGTTCGACCACACAGCGGTCATCTACCAACCTGCAGACAAGAAATGTACATCGTTTAACAACTTTAACGTTAAAACTTCAATGATACATGATCGTTAACGGACAGAATAATTCATGAGGGCACTTTTAAACATTTTAAACATGATGTGCAGCTTAAAACTGACAAAATAACATAATAACATACGATGATTAAAGGTTAATTATATATTTATATGTATTGTTTGCACAGTGACATGGCAGCCATCCATAAGTCTGGACAAGACGAAGGAGATGATCGTAAACTTCCAGAGGAAAACATCCCTCTTCACACCGGTGGACATCCAGGGATCGGACATAGAGGTGGTGCAGAGCTACAGATTCCTGGTGTTCACCTCAACAACAAACTGGACTAGACTGACAACACACATGCTCTCTACAAGAAGGGCCAGAGTCACCTCCACCTGCTGAGGAGGCCGAGGTCCTTCAGAGTGTGCAGAGCTCTCCTCAGGACTTTCTATGACTCTGTGGTGGCCTCATCCTTTACGCTGTGGTCTGCTGGACAGGAGCAGACTCAATAGACTGATCAGGAGAGCCAGCTCTGTCCTGGACTCTGGACTCCACAGAGGAGGTGGAGGAGAGGAGGATGTTAGCTCAGCTGACCTCCATCATGGACAACACCTCCTACATGACACTGTGGGTCTCTGAGCAGCTCCAACAGCAGCAGACTGCTACACCCACGGTGTAAGAAGGAGGAGCAGGTCCTTCATCCCTGCTGCTGTGAGACTTTACAACACCTGCACCTGATCATGTTGTAGTCTCCTGTTCATGTCCCACTGCTATTTTCTGTTCTTGTTTGTTTTGTTTTGTTTTTTTGGTTTATGTTCTACCTTAGTACTTCTTTTGTAAATCTGCACATTCTACTTTAGTACTTTGTGTAAATATGTACACTTGTGTTTCCCTCCTTGATTCTATCTTTCACTGCTGTTAACAAGTGAATTTCCCCGTTGTGGGATAAATAAAGTATTATCTTATCTTACTTTATAAACACATTGTAATCTATTACAGTCCATCTATCTATGAATTACTGAACTCAACTTTGAATCGTGATTTACAATTATGATCAAAACAGGAAGCTACACGCTGCTGATGAAACACTGTGAGCCAATCAGAGCGCTTCTCCTGTCAGCTGACACACAGCCAGGTGAAGACATTTCTACAGGTACACTAACCCAGTGATCAGAAACATACAGGTGACCTGATCAGGTGATTTCAGGAGCCCCGCGGCGTTCGAAGCACACAGAGAGAAACAGAAACAACAGAAGAAGAAAGCAGGTCAGAGGAAGTGTGTCACTGAATGAACTCAGGTAAAGTCAGCACCTGTACTGAACGAGGCGAGCACAGATCCAGATCTCAGAGACGTTTATATAAAGATTAGATGCTGCAGCTCCTGAAGGCTCAGAACCAAAACATGTGACCGACAGCCTGAGGCCACCTCAAGGATCAAGAGACAATCGACCACCGGAGAAGAGAGAGAGAGTGTGTGTGTGTGTGTGTGTGTGTCATTAGAGTAAATCTCTTTTACCATCAGTGTTTAGGCAACAGAGTGACACACACACACACACACACACACACACCCACACACACACACACACACACACACACCTGGCCTCCTGCTGAATGTAGTTAAAGTGTTTGAATGGACAGGTAATCCTGCTGACTGCAGACTGTCTGCTCGCTGCATGAAAAGAGAGATTTTAACGTGTGTGTGTGTGTGTGAGTGTAAGTGTGTGTGTGTGTGTGTGAGTGTGTGTGTGTGTGTGAGAGAGTGTGTGTGAGTGTCTCAGACTCTGATGATCCTCCGTCTGGTTTTTTTCTTTGTTCTGAACCAGAAGCGGGAAAGTAAAAGTCGACTTTTACTGTGAAGTAGACAACGTTTCATCTTGAATTTCACAATAAAAGTCTTGTTTTATTTGATGGATCTACACACTGGAGAACACTGTGTTTGTGGTGTGAGGTTCTGGTTCTGATGGACCGAGCCTCCTGCTGCAGATTTTACACTGACAGTAAAATATTCCTTTAAATATCACAGTGTTTTATAATGAACAGTCTCTAATATTAAATACGACTTTATTCTGTATGAATTCCCTTAAAAAGTCACGTCACACGTCTTCACTGTCAAAGCGCGTCTGAAGGAAAAATCTGCCGTCGCACTGACGGATGAAAATCACTCGTCATATCTGAGTCGAGGTCACTCAGGTCAACCAGAAACCAGAAACCAAACCACAGCCTGTAAACAAATCAGGGCTCTGCAAGTGTTGGAAACTCCGAGCTCAATATATTTAATGACCATCAGGCAAACATGCAGCATTTATGAGCTCTGTTCAAATAACACTTCAGATAACTGAACCCAGAAAACAAACAGAACACCAACACCACGCTGCCCGGCCGATGACTTTCTTACATAAAAATCATCAGCACGACTCAGCAGATCTGAACATCTGTCTGAAGGCCTGCAGAGCTCCTCGTGTCTCTGTGGTTTAATGTCTGTCTGTCCAGCTGCTTCAAACCACACACACACACATAAAAAGACATTTAGTATCTCAGCTCTGCAGCATCCTCTCTGCAAACCTGCAAACTTTCTGAGCTAGAAAAAGTCTTTTTGATGACACAGGTCGAGTCGTGACCTGATCTGCTACATACAGATCTACGTCCTCAGCCCGAGGCTCCGAGCAGCTTCAAGGTGTAAAACTCCTGTATTTATAATGACTACGTCCAGGTTTTAGACAGTCTGCGGGGACGTCACGGAGACTACGTCCAGGTTTGAGACAGTCTGCAGGGACGTCACAGAGACTACGTCCAGGTTTTAGACAGTCTGCAGGGACGTCACAGAGACTACGTTCAGGTTTTTAAAATCTTCCATTTTCATCTTTCTTTCCTCATATTTCTCTCTCTCTCTCTCTCTCTCTCTTCACGTCTTTCTTTTCCTAAAATGTTGAAACTTTCCCTCTTTTCTTTTCTTTCCATCTTCTTAAATTCCACTCATTCTTTCTTTCGTCCCGACCGCCTGCGGGGTCCGCCATGGCTAAAACCACAAACAAATCAGTTCTTTTGTCTGTGTGCCAGGTGTGTCCAGGTGTGTCCTGATTGCTCTATTCACAGGACACACACACACACACACACACACACACACACACTCTGACAGCTGACTTGTTTCTCACATTAAATCATCAGGAAACAAACACAGGCTCTGTCGTGTTCCAGATTTTCAGTTTTCTAACTTTCTGAATTTGAACCTGATGAACTTTGTGTGTTTCATGGCATCACTCAAACATACGTGATATTTATGAAATAAGATGTCAGGATGTTTGTTGTCACGTGTCTGAACTCTTGTTGTCGCCGTCCTCCCTCCGGCAGGAAGAGCTGATTTGAATATGGATTTGTGTATCTGAACGAGCTCAGCAGCTGTTTTACAGACCGAGCCGGAGATCCTCCACGTTTCATCTGACGACAGACACAACAACTGACTGAACAGTCTTTATACTCAGAACTCTGTCTGTGTGTTTGCCAATCATCATCCTCATCAGATCAAATAATAGGAACACACAACAACCTGAATAAAACATGAAATATTCTGACTTCTCTCACGTTTTCTTTGTTTCCTTTATTAAGCCGTAAGCTTTGACCTTCACGTGTCTCGTTTTTAAATGTGAAGTCGAGTCCTTGACGAGTTTTTAACTTTCTTGTCTGCGTGAAGATCTTTGATAACATGAACAGACTCGACTTTAGAGCTTCTTCACGAGATAAGAGCTCCTTAAGTCAACATAAATACATTTTAACAAAAACTAATCAGAGTGACCGATCTGCTGCTGCTAAGCTAACGTAACATGTAACATGTTACAGCATGTCCACTGACACTGTAACCTCACGCGGCTGCGTACGTGAAAAGCCAACTGTTGCATTGGATTTAGCAAGCTGAGTTCGTTCACAGAGCTCCTGCATCTGAATACAAGCAGTGTCGTGCCAGAACAGGAGCTGGGTGAGCGGGCAGTGTGTATTGAGTCTGCTGGGAAACGGATCAGGATGAGTCTGTCCGGATGTTTTCATCAAAGCAAACAGTCCTGTTTGTTTTGGACGCAGCTGATTTGACTGCAGGGAAACCAGCGTGCTCGTCCAATCACGTCGCTCACGCAGGTACTCCCTATTCAAATGAGTCCATCA
>JAFMOB010000683.1:100000-132500 GCA_018985215.1 Larimichthys polyactis | reverse complement strand
TGTTGTCCGTGTTAACGTGGCATCACTGTTAACGTGTTGTTAGTGTTAACGTGGCGTCACTGTTAACGTGTTGTTAGTGTTAACGTGTTGTCCGTGTTAACGTGGCATCACTGTTAACGTGTTAACATTAACGTGGCGTCACTGCAGACAGCTGAACGTTTCGTCCTTGGTTCTGAAAAGTCACTTTAAGAATCAGAGGATGTAACGTGACGACACATGAGACGAGACTTCACGGCAAAAAGTCGGACAATGTTTCACAGTGTAAGAATCAACATACTGAAGTATGTTGATTCTTACACTGTGAAACATTCAACAGGTTCCTCGTGTTTGTTCTGCTTGTGTTCGTCTCAAATATTGATCAAGGTGTCATCCTGTGTTCAAACATGAGGGTCGAGGCCTCCAAAGGGTCACATATATATTCAACAGGTCACACTCAGACTGTACGCAGCATCTCCTCTATAGAAGACTGAACCTCAGCACAGTCTGCAAGACTATTCAATGACATACTGAACCAGACTGTCTAAAACCTGGACGTAGTCTCTGAGACATCCCCGCAGACTGTCTAAAACCTGGACGTAGTCTCCGTGACGTCCCCGCAGACTGTCTAAAACCTGGACGTAGTCTCCGTGACGTCCCCGCAGACTGTCTAAAACCTGGACGTAGTCTCTGAGACGTCCTCGCAGACTGTCTAAAACCTGGACGTAGTCTCTGTGACGTCCCCGCAGACTGTCTAAAACCTGGACGTAGTCTCTGAGACGTCCCCGCAGACTGTCTAAAACCTGGACGTAGTCTCTGTGACGTCCCCGCAGACTGTCTAAAACCTGGACGTAGTCTCCGTGACGTCCCTGCAGACTGTCTAAAACCTGGACGTAGTCTCCGTGACGTCCCCGCAGACTGTCTAAAACCTGGACGTAGTCTCTGTGACGTCCCCACAGACTGTCTAAAACCTGGACGTAGTCTCCGTGACGTCCCCGCAGACTGTCTAAAACCTGGACGTAGTCTCTGTGACGTCCCCGCAGACTGTCTAAAACCTGGACGTAGTCTCTGTGACGTCCCCGCAGACTGTCTAAAACCTGGACGTAGTCTCTGTGACGTCCCCGCAGACTGTCTAAAACCTGGACGTAGTCTCTGTGACGTCCCCGCAGACTGTCTAAAACCTGGACGTAGTCTCTGTGACGTCCCCGCAGACTGTCTAAAACCTGGACGTAGTCTCTGAGACGTCCCCACAGACTGTCTAAAACCTGGAGGTAGTCTCCGTGACGTCCCCGCAGACTGTCTAAAACCTGGAGGTAGTCTCCGTGACGTCCCCGCAGACTGTCTAAAACCTGGACGTAGTCTCCGTGACGTCCCCGCAGACTGTCTAAAACCTGGACGTAGTCTCCGTGACGTCCCCGCAGACTGTCTAAAACCTGGACGTAGTCTCTGTGACGTCCTCGCAGACTGTCTAAAACCTGGACGTAGTCTCTGAGACGTCCTCGCAGACTGTCTAAAACCTGGACGTAGTCTCTGTGACGTCCCCGCAGACTGTCTAAAACCTGGACGTAGTCTCTGAGACGTCCCCGCAGACTGTCTAAAACCTGGACGTAGTCTCTGTGACGTCCCCGCAGACTGTCTAAAACCTGGACGTAGTCTCCGTGACGTCCCTGCAGACTGTCTAAAACCTGGACGTAGTCTCCGTGACGTCCCCGCAGACTGTCTAAAACCTGGACGTAGTCTCTGTGACGTCCCCACAGACTGTCTAAAACCTGGACGTAGTCTCCGTGACGTCCCCGCAGACTGTCTAAAACCTGGACGTAGTCTCTGTGACGTCCCCGCAGACTGTCTAAAACCTGGACGTAGTCTCTGTGACGTCCCCGCAGATTGTCTAAAACCTGGACGTAGTCTCTGAGACGTCCCCACAGACTGTCTAAAACCTGGAGGTAGTCTCCGTGACGTCCCCGCAGACTGTCTAAAACCTGGAGGTAGTCTCCGTGACGTCCCCGCAGACTGTGAAATGAATTATGTATTTTGATTAATTTATTATATTTTCTAAGTTTTTAAAAGTCAAACCTGTCACATGTTGTACAAACACCTCCATGTGCAGTACTTGGTGTGTGTACTGCAGTACTCGGTGTGTGTACTGCAGTACTCGGTGTGTGTACTGCAGTACTCGGGGTGTGTATTAAAGTACACAGTGACAGTAACTCACCCCAGCGTGCTGATGAAGCCGTTCACGGATCCTTCGGCGTACAGAGACACGATGTCTCCGATATGAAGGAAAGAGGAGGCAGAGTCCGACATCCTGCGGCCGGTTCAGGCTCCACACACAGAGACACAGGTAGACCCGACAGGTAGACCCGACAGGTAGACCAGGTAGACCCGACAGGTAGACCAGGTAGACCCGACAGGTAGACCCGGAGAGAGCCGCGGGGAGCAGCGTCCTCCTCTCGGTGTGACACAGTGAAGTTCAGCAGAGTTTGTTCCTCCACATCGCAGCAGCTCAAACTGTTTTACAGTCAACGATCAGCGCGCGCTGCTCCGCGGAGTCACTGCCGGGTTCAGCATGAAGAGTTCAACGACAGACCCGCACAGAGCCACAGTCCCGCACAGACCCACAGACCCGCACAGTCCCGCACAGACCCACAGTCCCGCAGATGTGTTCCCTGTGACAGGAAATATCACACAACTTACAGTGTGCGCGCACACACACACACACACACACAGAGGTGTAAAGACACAACACGTCCCTCCCTCTCTGTCAGTGTGTGTGTGGGGGGAGGTGCGTGCACGTGCGCGCTCACGACGAAGACTCCGGTATTAAAAAAAACCAGGAAGTGAGTCGAAGTGTTGATAAGGCTGACACACACACACACATACACACACACACACACACACACACACATACACACACACACACACACACACTAACACACACACTAACACACACACACACACACACACACACACACACACACACACACACACACACATACACTAACACACACACACACACACACACTAACACACACACACACACATACACACACTCACACACACACACACATACACACACACACACATACACTAACACACACACACACACACACTAACACACACACACACACGCACACACACACACACACTCACACTCACACACACACACACACACTTACACGTACACACACATACACACACACTCACACACATACACACACTCACACATACTCACACACACACACACATACACACATACACACACACAAACACACACTCACCACATACACACACACATACACACACACGCACACACACACACACACTCACACTCACACACACACACACACACTTACACACACACGTACACACACATACACACACACTCACACACATACACACACTCACACATACTCACACACACACACATATACACACATACACACACACAAACACACACTCACCACATACACACACACATACACACACACGCACACACACACACACACTCACACTCACACACACACACACACACTTACACACACACGTACACACACATACACACACACTCACACACATACACACACTCACACATACTCACACACACACACACACATACACACATACACACACACAAACACACACTCACCACATACACACGCACGGAGCTGTAGCCAAGGCGGGACGTGCACGTGCCTCACTGTAACAAGTTTGACATGAACAGCAACAAAGTTTAGAAACTTTACAACTCTGAGATTTACAGACTCTCCTGGTGGACAGTGAAGTAAACTGATGCTAACTGTAGCTGCTGTTAGCTCATGTTAGCTCAGTCTGTTAGCTGCTGTTAGCTCAGTCTGTTAGCTGCTGTTAGCTCATGTTAGCTCATGTTAGCTCAGTCTGTTAGCTCATGTTAGCTCATGTTAGCTCAGTCTGTTAGCTCATGTTAGCTCAGTCTGTTAGCTGCTGTTAGCTCAGTTTGTTAGCTGCTGTTAGCTCAGTCTGTTAGCTGCTGTTAGCTCATGTTAGCTCAGTCTGTTAGCTCAGTCTGTTAGCTGCTGTTAGCTCATGTTAGCTCAGTCTGTTAGCTGCTGTTAGCTCAGTTTGTTAGCTGCTGTTAGCTCATGTTAGCTCAGTCTGTTAGCTGCTGTTAGCTCATGTTAGCTCAGTCTGTTAGCTGCTGTTAGCTCAGTTTGTTAGCTGCTGTTAGCTCATGTTAGCTCAGTCTGTTAGCTGCTGTTAGCTCAGTCTGTTAGCTCAGTCTGTTAGCTGCTGTTAGCTCAGTTTGTTAGCTGCTGTTAGCTCAGTCTGTTAGCTCAGTCTGTTAGCTGCTGTTAGCTCAGTCTGTTAGCTGCTGTTAGCTCAGTTTGTTAGCTGGGCTGCCCCAGACTGTGAGCACCGTAGGGAGCACAGGTGTCATGCCAGAACCGGAGCTGCACAATACATAAATTAGTATCATGGATCACGTTAGCTGCTGTTAACTGCTGTTAGCTCAGTTTGTTAGCTCATGTTAGCTCAGTCTGTTAGCTCATGTTAGCTCAGTCTGTTAGTTGCTGTTAGCTTATGTTAGCTCAGTCTGTTAGCTGGGCTGCCCCAGACTGAGCACCGTAGGGAGCACAGGTGTCATGCCAGAACCGGAGCTGCACAATACATAAATTAGTATCATGGATCACGTTAGCTGCTGTATGTCCCGTCATAGTTAGCACGCATCAAGCTATTGATTGTAGCAAGCACGTTAGCATTAGCCAGCTAAAATCATAACATGCCAATATATATTTCACAGTGCAGCGATGTTAGCTTTGACTTTGGACCCTGTGCTGGTCGTCTGGTGAGTAGAGTAGAGATACTTTATTGATCCCGAAGGAAATTAAGGTGTCCTGCAGCATATACATGTAACACATCACACAAAACCAACATATCAGCACAACCAGGGATGTAGTGGTGGGTAAACGCACGTAAACGCCGTTTACCCACCTCCAGATTTTTGGAAATAGCGTTTACGAACCTCTAAATACAGTTTGCGCACGTTCAATCATAGTTTATCCACCTCTACGTACAGTTTACGCACGCATGTCTCTTGTTTTATAAACTACAGATATTAATAACGCTTTCCCGTTATTTTTCAATTGCCTACAACTAGTAGATCCTGCAAGCATGAGTTCTTGTGGGTTTTATCACTGCGTAGCCTATACGCGTAGTAATTCGCCCTCTTGCGGGAGCCAGCAGACTGCGAGATTTCATCCACACGTTTACATTAGCTTCGCTACCAACTACAGTGCTTCTATCCACAAGACAGAGCACCTTGCATGTTACTGATTACGTACGTGTGTGAAGTTATGGTGAAATGGATATTAGGCGATTTCTAAAGCGTCGAGGCAGCAATCTTCCAGCTGAGACCAGCAAAATATCTCGACACAGTGAGTCCAAAAAGAATCCTAAACTTCACGTTTTTAGGATAAACTCCCCATCGTTTTGGTTTGTGGACCATGCCACTAACTAACGTTAGGACCTAACGTTAGTTAGTGGCATGGTTAACATGGTTAACGAGTTAACAACCTAACGGTT
The DNA here is from genome assembly GCA_018985215.1 of Larimichthys polyactis. Taxonomy (NCBI): domain Eukaryota; kingdom Metazoa; phylum Chordata; class Actinopteri; family Sciaenidae; genus Larimichthys; species Larimichthys polyactis. The sequence goes on along the minus strand of JAFMOB010000683.1, from coordinate 126,965 downwards.
AGGTTGTTAACTCGTGCCAACAAATTATTATTTATAATAATATAATTATTGTGTATCTCGAATTATGACTGATACAGAGTAGAGACCTCAGGGAACCCTTGTCACACACAAACATACATACATGCATTCACACACATACAAGTACACACACATGCACATTTACAAACACTCATACACACACAATCCTATGTGTCAGAAAAGTTGTTTCATAAAATACACATCGTAGCCTCCTTGCGTCATGCTTGCGTCGACTATGAATTGGCCCTTACAACGTCGTGGTCCCCCGATCCCAAAATGTATAGTTTACCCACCTCTTTTTTTACCACTACATCCCTGAGCACAACAACAACAACAACAGAAAAAAACACATAGCACAAAAACACCACATCCAGCCTATCAGTCATTGCACATGACCTGCATACATTCACTCACTCAACTGTCTTTAAAGAACACCAGGAAGTAAAATGTCATAAAAATAGAAAAATGTCATACTAATAAAATGCCTGTCATGGTAATGAATAAATAAATAAATAAGTATTGGTGCAAAACAAGGTAATGATGGGGGGTGGGATGTGGTGCACAGTTTTGAGAAAGAGATAAGAGATAAGAGAAGAGACACACGTTTACTTTACTAGTTATTGCACAGTAATGATTCAGTTATTGTCCGATAAATTAATATTGCCCGTCAGCTATGTCGTCAGTGTATGTGTAACTCTTTTTGTGAGGCGTTAAAAAGCTGTATGGCCGTGGGGACAAAGGACCTACGCAGTCTGTCCGTCCTGCAGGGGGTTGATGTTTGAACAAGGGCGGGCTCGGCAGAGGAGAAGAGCATGAAGAAGCTGTGGCATCACTCTAATACTTAATGTTTGCAGAAGGAGAAGTGGCAGAGTGCTTCAAAGAAGAGGAAGTCTGTGGGTTTTTGTTGTTAACCACAAGTTTATGTGAGAGCACAGGAACACTCGAGGTACATGGCTATGAACCGCAGTACTGTGTACTCCACTACCTTTGACAGTACAGTTACTTACTGTGTTGATGTTGAATGTTTGTAATGAAGAGCTCATTTATTCAGCTAAATTATGCAAGTCATTGTAAACAAACATTTACTAACATTAACTAACTTCAGATGTGATCATGTGGTTTATCTTCAAACTGTGGTTTCCTGTCCAACATAGATCCTACATATATCTATATATCTATATATCTATGTCTGTGTCTATGTCTATATCTATATATCTATGTCTATATATCTATGTCTATATATCTATATCTATATCTACGTCTATATCTATGTCTATATATCTATATCTATGTCTATGTCTATATATTTATGTCTATATCTATTTATCTATGTCTATATATCTATGTCTATATATCTATGTCTATATCTATGTCTATATATCTATGTCTATATCTATGTCTATATATCTATGTCTATATCTATATCTATTTATCTATGTCTATATATCTATATCTATGTCTATGTCTATATATTTATCTCTATATCTATGTCTATATATCTATATCTATGTCTGTGTCTATATATTTATGTCTATATCTATTTATCTATGTCTATATATCTATGTCTATGTCTATATATCTATGTCTATATCTATGTCTATGTCTGTGTCTATATATCTATGTCTATATATCTATGTCTATGTCTATATATCTATGTCTATATCTATGTCTATGTCTGTGTCTATATATCTATGTCTATATATTTTTCAAACATTTGAATATATTTGAAAAACACGTTGTCTCAAAGATAAAAACATCTGACAGCAAACGTTAGCCAAACGTTAATTAGCTCGTCCACGTAACTTTACAAACATCACAGAGGTATTTTTACAACCTCAGCACTTTGACTTGAAGCTTCTGTCATACTTTAAAGTAAAGTTTTACTTTTCACAGTAGTGTGAGTACTGTTACTGCAGTAAATGATCTGAATACTTCTTCCACCTCTGCAGAGGAAAACACATCCTGAAGTGTGTATATGTGTGTGTGTGTGTGTGTGCGTGTGTGTGTGTGTTTGTGGGTGTGTGTGTGTGTTTGTGTGTGCGCGTGTGTGTGTGCGTGTGTGTGTGTGTGTGCGTGAGTGTTTGTGTGTGTGTGCGTGTGTGTGCGTGTGTGTGTGTGTGCGCGTGTGTGTGTGCGTGTGTGTGTGTGTGCGTGAGTGTTTGTGTGTGTGTGTGTGTGTGTGTGTGTGTGTGTGTGTGTGTGTGTGCAGTCATGCTGACTGGACTTCCTGTTGGAGCAGTTAAAGCAGCAGGTTGTTAAACTCTCTGGTTCAGTGTGTGTGTCGTGTTTACTACAAGATTCTGCCCCAACACACACACCAGGACGAGGACGAGCGGTGGACTGTGTCGACTCCCGGTGTTGTTGTTGTTGTTGTTGTTGTCACTGAAAACAGAAGAAGAAAACAGGATGACAAACATCTACAACACAACAAAATAATACACTGGCTCCTGATTGGCTGGTCTGGCTCTGTGACACCCTGTAGTAATACTGTAGTAGCATGAAGTACAATGAAGTACCTGTAGTACACATGACAACATATACTTCACGTTAGTCTGAAGTCAAACTTGGTAGTCTACTCGCTCCACCTGACCTGTTCATTAAGATTTATAATACGAGCTGCATGTGTGTGTGTGTGTGTGGTATCCATGGTGACAGCGGGCAGTCGGAGTGTCAGTGGTCTCCGTGGCGATGGGGTGAGAGAACACGCCAAAAGGAGCGTTTGTTTCTGGAGAGGCGTAAAACTTCCGCCCGGGCGTAGAAAGGAACAAATCTAGAAGTGTGTGTGTGTGTGTGTGTGTGAGTGTGTGTGTGTGTGTGTGTGTGTGTGTGAGTGTGTGTGTGTGTGTGAGTGTGTGTGTGTGTGTGACATTCAGCCTGACACTGTCAGCTTTGTTCAGTTTTTACTAAAAACTCAAAAAGTATTATAATTACAGATTATTACTGAAGTTAAAATAAAGTAACGTAATGTCTCATTCTGACCTGGAAGTACATTAATTATAATTTAATTAACTGTAGAGCGCTGGACATTTGATTTATATTTTGATACTAGCACACAGAAGTACACAGAGTAATACACGTGGTATTTTTACTTTGGTAACATCCTGAAAGCACAACCTTTACGTGTACATTAATTTTACAGAGCAGTATTTATACTTTAATTAAAGTAAACTAATGCGAGTACTAGCGAGACGCTAACGTAATGTTAGCAGGTTACACAGCTAACGTAAAAGTCGTCAAACATTAGCCATAAGAAGATAACGCACAGATCAAAGTGAAGCGAGGAGTTAATTACATTAGCAGATTCTGTGACTGTACGTCACATGGTGACATATATTTATATTTATATGTGTGTGTGACATACTTGTGTCCAGCTTTTGAAGTGGTGTGAGCTCTGTGAGCTCGAGCTGGCGCTCGGAGGACGAACAGATTTAGAAAAAGACAGCTGTCTAAATACGGAAAAGATCTGAAAAAAAGAGGACAGATTTTCCATCTGAACTCGAAAACACAAACTGACCCGGACCGAGCGAGTCTCTGTTAACTGGGACGAAGAGACAGAATAAATCAAAGATACACAGCAAAGACTGATAACACCAAAGAAGTGCTATTTTTGTTTGACGGGTAAAAATGGATACGTGTACGTGAAGCCTTTTTGTATTTACTGTAACCTAAATATAAATGAAGCCTGACTGTATTCATTTTAATATTGTATTTTTTTTAGATGTATTTTTTTGGAAGATATTGTACCGTAACTATAGAGGATATAGATTCAATCAGCACTCCAGTAGCTAACGGGACTCAAAGCTAACGTAACATTTAGATGGTCGACCTGCATGATGATATGATATATTTTAAAAATGTATTATTAATGTTATTCAAATAATTCATTTTAACGGTGGTTTATGATCCCCTAGAAAAGCACTTGTCTCACAGTATGAGTGTATATTGATGCAGCCATCAACAGTAGAACACGGAGCTAACGCAACATAACAGAAGCCTTCACGCATTAGTTAGCATTGTAGTCACACTAGATAAATAGCCTGACTGTATTAGTTTGAATATTAGATTTTATTTTAATGTTTTTTTTTTTAACAAGTTAAAGATAGCATGCCATAATTACAGACTTAGATCCAGTAGCTAACGGGACGCAGAGCTAACGTAACATTTACATTCCTGTTGCTGCCACTTCGTCAGGTTATAAATAAAAATTAATTTTCAACTGACTTATCTGGTTCAATGAAGGTCAAATTAAAGTAAAACAGAGGCGATTATAATTTAATACACATCTGATAAACATGCAAATTATTTAAAAACGTGTCATTTCTTGGATGATTAGATTTGTGAGACAGCTGGAGCTGCTGACTCGTGTAACGTGACGCCATTCTTCACATTTTACTGTCTGTAAACAGGCAGAGCAGCTAATATCAGGACCGGGCCTACAGGTCAGCCAACACGCTGACAGTCAAACCGAAGTATTGTTTGCAGAGTAACCAACACGCTGACAGAAAAGCTAACGTGACACAAAGCTAACGTAACATTAGCATGGCTCAGATAACACGGCGAACAGAACAGAGGCGCTTTGGGACGCTGAGTTAACAACCTGTCCGCGGACGTGAACATGGATCACGGGTGAATTTGGGTCCAGGCCGGACTGTGTTTTTATTTTGAAGGTCATCGTCGAGCTTCAGCGCGAAGATTCGCTCCAACCCAAACACGACTGTCAGCTCGACAGATTTAGATCAGATTGAAGAGAACGGAGGAATTTCACGCTTTGTTGTTTTACACCAACATTTTCCACAGACTTTCCCTCCCATATAAGGTGTCTGTGTGTGTGTGTGTGTGTGTGTGTGTGTGTGTGTGTGTGTGTGTGTGTGTGTGTGTGCGTGCTGACCCGCAATGGCCTTGATGTATTTCCACCGCAGACACTGGAACCTTATATAGACCTGCAGCACAGAGCGCACCGAGCGTGTCCATATGCAGCCGCTCAAGGTGCTTTAAGCTTTTAATTAGATGATTGACACATCAGGACCTCTAATTAAGATAATTAGGGTAACATAATATAATATTACAAACCTTCAAAGTCTGGATTGTATTATTTGTCTCACCTGAAGTCCTTTGTCAGCTTTTAATGGTCTGAATGTCTCTTAAATTCACGTTAAAGATGAATGAGTCACTTTGTGCTGTCAACGTGTGAATGAGTTGTATAATAAATAAAATGTATTTCTACGTGAAGGACCTGTGAGAAAAGGACGGCCACACACGTTAACGTTAGCTTAGCAAAGGAGTCCGCTAACGTCGACAAACAACCGGCGTCCGCTACATCAGGAGTTCCCAAACACGGTACCGGTGACCTGCGAGCCCGCCATCCCCAGATGTCACATGATTTGTTGCACGTCTTAATGTTTAGCACGATGCTAACAGACCTTAGCTCATGTTGTCGTTGCTGCTAATGTCGATAATCAAATAAAATCAAAAGGCTTTTATTTTTTAAATGTATCTACTTTTTTATGTTACACTTATGGCTAAAATATGATTTTTACATTTTATTTGATATCTTGCGAAAATGCAGACTTGTCGGTAACGTTAGCTCATCCAGACAGTTTGTCGGCTGATTGAGTCGCTACGTTAAACACCAACAAAATACAGTCAAGCCAAATCACCTCAGCAGCTAACGTGATCCACAATGCTAACTAACTTCTGTATTAACAGTGTTGATTAAATGAAGCCACGACAAAGAAGTTAAAGGGCTGTTTGTTTCTTTAGCATGAGCAGATGACGCTTTGCCGTGTAAAGTCAGCAGCTTTAAAAAACAGTCCTTGTCTTTGTTCGTCTGTCTTCAGCCTCGCTCTGTTGGTTTGGTCAGCGCTGACAGGTCGACGTCAGGATGTTTGAGGCAGGTCGCTGCACGCCGCTGCACGCCGCTGCACGTCCCGACACACGAGGAGCGCTCGCTGAAGTAACTCATGTGCTGCCTTTAAAGACATTAATGATATTAACGCTAATCTTCTGGAAATCCGTTTTTCCGTTTGCAGGGCGTGATGTCAGCAAACAGTAACACAGGTGCTCCTCGTTACATACAGGTACGTGTACTGGATCAGAACACACCTGTAAGTAAATATACAGTGAAACTAAATCAACGGCAAAACAGGGAACTTTAACTAAAATATGGAATAAAACACAAACTTTAAACGACAGTAATCAACATTATTTATATAAGGTAAATATTTTTAGTGCACAGTTTTTATCCTGTGAATGTCACGTCATGTCTGTGACACCTGACTGACATGAACATGGCCCTGGTGCATCATGAGACAACACCTCATGATTAGGGATGGGAATAGAGAGTTCTCTTGTTGAGAACCGGTTCTGTGTGTTTCCATTCCATGGAATCGTTTGGCAGTTTATCTACGATTCTCTAATCGATTCCAGAAAGCACGAATCACGTCACACAACTTTACCCAAGTTTCTCACGTGCAGTGCAATCAGTAGTAAACAATGTCACCCACTCGGTTCAAACGCTCCAAAGTTTGGCTGCATTTCACCAAAACAGACGGCAACAGGGCGACTTGCAATCATTGCAAAGTGGAGATAACAGCGTCAGGAGGGAACACGACCAACATGCAGAAACATTTGCGCACACAACATGCAATATTTAGAAATGAATGTCGTGTTTTTGACACGCTTCAGACTGGAGATGAATCTCAACCTAGCAGCAGCGGCAGCAGCCAGGCTATGACCTCTGACCTCTGTGGTTACTATGGAAGGTAAATAACACACTGCCTACCATGTCAGCGCCATGTGCTGCTTTGTAAAACATGTTGTAACAGTTACATTAAACGAGGCCTTCTGCATTACATTTAGAAGATGACCATGACGAGAGAGAGAGTCTGGCTGGCTCTTTTGACCTCGCTGTTGGTTTTGTAACGTCGTGACACTTCCAACTAATCAAAGACGATGCTGATCAAACTGTTTTTTTTCCCAAATGAGAATCGATAAAGAATCGAATCGTTAAGCAGAATCGATTATGGAATCGGAATCGTAAAGATCTTATCGATTCCCATTCCTACTGATGATTGAAGAAACAAACACACACACACACGTTTTTACTCGTCCTCAAACAAACCATCAGTGTGTGTCAGACGCACAACAGCACAAATCAAATAATAAATATCACGTCGAGTCTAAAACCTCGAACTCATTAATTCTACTGACTTCATTAACCCTAAAGAACATTCAGAGAACATTCAAAGAACATTCAGAGAACATTCAAAGAACATGCTAATAATGTTTAAACTTTTCATTTCTTTCTCGTTCTGTTCATCACGCCGTGTGTTACTGCACGCTCAGAAACTTTGTTCAAACCTTGGTGCGTCTCCGTGTTTCCAGAGTTAGAGATGGAGTTATGTCGACTTTCGTTTTTTGTTGCAGAACTTTCATGTGCACAAAAAGTAATAAAGTAAATGTAATAAAGTTCCATGATGTGAACTGTGCTCAGGCCTTCAGCTTCACTAACACAAAGCAACATCGACCTCCAGTGGTTCAGAGTGGAACTGCAGCTCTGTGAGTGCAGCACAGAAATAAAGAAGATTAATATTAACATGAAATACTTCATTTAAATATAAAAACAGTAACGTTCAGTCAGAAACTTGAAGTTGTGATGTCACACTGAAGCTCAGTCTAGAGAGAAAATGTCAGACTGTCGAGTTCAACAAATAAACAGTTCATGGTTCTGGTTCTGGTTCTGGAGGCAGACCCTCTCTCCTCATAGAGCTTGCTCAGGTCTCGATGCACTGAGCACTTCTCTCCATCTGAACACACTCACGTCACATTAACACATCTTACTAACTCAGTCTGTCTGTGCAGACGTCCGTCCACCATGATCCTGGTTCATACATGCAGAGTGTGAGGAGAGGACTTCGGTTCTGGTTCTGAGCTGAGTGAACAAAACTGTAACAGTGTAACGGACACGTTAGTCACCACAGTATTAAAGACCACTGAGAGAGAGAGAGAGAGAGAGAGGAGAAGCCAAAATCTGTCCTCACCCTGCAAAAATGTTCTCACTGTGAAGTTCAACTGGTTCTCACACACACACACACACACACACACACACACACACACGCACACACACACACACACACACACACACAAAGTGTTTCATCAGTATTCGAGTCAGACGAGTTTCTTTCAGTGGCTGTTTCCCAGTAAAACCTAAAACCACCACGAGGGGGCAGCAGAGTGTCTTTAAATGTGTGTGTGTGTGTGTGTGTGTGTGTGTGTGTGTGTGTGTGTGTGTGTGTGTGTGAGGAACTCCGAGCCAAAAAGAGCAAAAAGAAAGTATGCATGCATGATTGTGCAGACAAATGTGTGTATTTGTGTGTGTGCCAACCTTGTTTGTCGGCCTGTCAGAGTGTGTGTGTGTGTGTGTGTGTGTGTGTGTGTGTGTGTGTGTCCTGACAAAGGCTCCATACTGCAGAGCGCTGCCTGTTCCCAGAGACCCTCACAGCTCCTCCAGGACACCCAGTCTCTCTGCCGCCCGCAGCCCAGACACAGCAGCCCCGACACGGACACTGCTGTGCCCCTCTAACCCCCCCGTCTCCTCCTGGAGCTCCGACACCTGTTTGGATTACTGATGGACGGGAGACACGGAGACGGGTTTAAAGTGGGAGACATAGTGGGAGTTTAAAGACAGAAGAGACGAGAAGGGACGAGACGAGACGAGAAGGTGAAGTCAGAGAACTTCATCGTCTGGACTACAAACTCAAGCTGCTGATTTTGTCAAAACTGAATCACAGTTCTTTGTTGACTGACTGATTTTTTGTCTTTTTTAAGGATCTTTGGATCAGATCAGCGTCTAAAGGTTTGGGAAACGTCAGCAGATCATTTTATGACTGAATTTTGGGGCGTTTCGGAAACATTTGCACCGACTTCTGCACTTTTCACGTCCTTCGAAGCACCAAGACCGACCCTGAACCATCCTGGTTTGAATCGACCGTATCGTCATCATGGCTCCGTCTGTCGGTCTGTGGTTGTGTCTGTACCTGTCGCTGCTGTTTACGGACGCAAAGAGCGTCGAGCAACACGAGAATCGGCGCAACGTTCTCGACAAACCGTCCTCCCGTATCAAGCTGGAGCCGCTTTGGATCACCAAACAGCTCAGGGCCGAGGACGACACCTCCAACCCTCAGAGTCTCTCGCTGTCCGAGCTGCTGGATCTAGATCTGGACCAGCACCGGCGCCTGGCTCGTGGCGCCGACGAGGAGGAGCAACAGTCCACCTTCAGCCAGTCCTTCGAGAATGACTCGGTGACGCCGCCGCAGGTCACCGCGTTCGAAAACGTGACGAAAGTCGCAGCAGATGACGACAGTGAAGATAATGATGATACTAGTCACCATGGAAACACCTCCATCTCCGTCCGCGAGCACCCGAGACCCTTCAACCCTTTCTACCCGCTTGCGGAGAGCTCGTACGCGGCCTACGCGATCCTGTTCCTGGGCGGCCTGGTGCTGGTTTTGGGCGTGGTGGGAAACATGGCCGTCATGTGCGTCGTCTGGAACAACTATTACATGAGGTCCGCCTGGAACTACCTGCTGGCCAGCATGGCATTCTGGGACTTCCTGGTCCTGGTGCTCTGCCTTCCCGTGGTCGTCCTCAACCAGCTCTCTCATAGGAGGATCCTGGGTGACATCACCTGCCGCATGGTGCCGTATATGGAGGTGGGTGGGGCTTATGTGGAAGAGGTTGTATTTAACGTGCTGTCATGTTCTGGGTATAAATGTGTCCTGAAGGGGGCGCTGCAGAGGAAACCTGTTGATCCTCTGAGGAGCATGAAGGTGTTCAGGGTCACCTTCATGAAACTGATCGCTGTGTTCGCTCTGATGGTGGTGATGGAGGAAAGATCACTAGAAGGTGACTCGATTCACACCTGGCTCAGGTCTTCACACCTGGCCCAGGTCTTTACACCTGGCTCAGGTCTTCACACCTGCCCCAGGTCGTCACACCTGCCCCAGGTCTTCACACCTGGCTCAGGTCTTCACACCTGGCTCAGGTCTTTACACCTGGCCCAGGTCTTTACACCTGGCTCAGGTCTTCACACCTGCCCCAGGTCTTCACACCTGCCCCAGGTCTTCAGACCTGGCTCAGGTCTTCACACCTGCCCAAGGTCTTCACACCTGCCCCAGGTCTTCACACCTGGCTCAGGTCTTCACACCTGGCTCAGGTCTTCACAGGTCAAGAAACTGAAACACAACCTGGAACCAGGTGTAAATTATATTAAATCTGCCCGTGTGAAGCAAATTTAAGCTTCGTGTTACTGACTCGAGTTCACTCGTGGGATCATTTGTGTTTATTCATGCGACTCTCACGAGTTTAAGTCTTGATGTGTCGATGAACTCAAAATAAAGAATGACGATAACTCGAATTCAGACAACAACTTTTTTGTGAGTTTGGCTCAATCAGAGCTAAATGCTAAGTGCTAAGCTATATGCTAAGTGCTAAGCTATATGCTAAATGCTAAGCTATATGCTAAGTGCTAAGCTATATGCTAAATGCTAAGCTATATGCTAAGTGCTAAGCTATATGCTAAATGAGTTCATAGAAACGTAAAGCTGGAATCGAGTAACAGATGCGTACTTTCAGGACTTGACATCGATAGAGTGACACCTGTGTGATGTCAGTACAAGGTGTGAATCTAATTGGTCGGATGAGATCTGGAGGTGGTCTACCTCATTAAGGAGTCCATATATAACAGGATATCTTCAGGAGACTCTGCACCACTACAAGACCTTCAGCTGTCTGACACCTGATCACAAAACTTCATTGTGTTTGCTGGTGCGTTCAGTGAGCTGTCGATCAACCGGTGAAACAAGAACTGCAGGAAGTTTGTAAAGTAATAATATTTCATCACTGAAGAGATTTTTAAAAATACTTCCAGGAACTTTTTTGAACAGTTCTCTGTCTGTATTATCATTTCTAACAATCAGACTTCATGTTCTTCTCTGGTTGAGTCCTGAACAGTTTGACAGTCTAACACAGAATATATCTTTAATCTTAAAGAACAGACTCAGACCTGCTCATCAGATATTTGCTCCGTAGAGCTTCTAGAAAGTCCACAGTGAGTTTTAAAAGCTGTGGTCGGGTCGAGAGTCACCATGGCGATGTGTCACCACGTCTGCTGGAACGCCGCGCTGTCGCCTTCACGGTTTGACAGGAAACAAATTTGGGGTGTTTGTATGATTTGTAACCCCGTCTGTGGTTCAGAGAACAGCTGATCGTGTTTGGATCCGTCCGAGCTCAACAGTCTGTTTGTTTCTTTGGATGTGAGCTAACAGTTTCCCCCTGCTTCCAGTCTTTGTGCTAAGCTAGGCTAAACATCTCCAAGACCTTGATGTACTTGAGATGAAACTGATCCATCTGAATGAAGGTTAAAGGATTGATTAACGTTGAGGACTCGATGGACCACATCGATGTGATACGTTTAAGATACTTCTACTACTTCAGTCAGACGTTGGTTGTTGGAGAAACTCTTAATATTTACCAACATTATTATAACCTCATTAAAATATTTTATACATAAGTAAGGACAGATGAAGACAACACAACAAGAGTCGTCCTATAAAAAGTAATTTGAAGAGATACTGTTACCTGATGAACGAGTGCGGATGGAAAGATTAGAGTCTTGGTAATTTTTGAAATATTCAATTTTCCAGCTGACTCGATAATCAGAGTTTCACCGGTCGTGTTTCCGTCAACGTATTTGAAGAAAGTTTGATGGAAACATCAAAAACAGGAGATGAAAACACAACAAACGTTGAAGTCACATGACTGATGAGCTGTTTCCTCATGGCTCTCATGGCTCCTCACAATAACACAAATGTCTGACTTACTTCCTGTTTCCTGTTTGTCTTCACACACCTTCAGCTTCTTTTAATGACGTCGTCGTCTTCTGGTTTTCTGACTCAAGAACTGGCGCCACCTACTGATTATTCTGTAAATTTGCGACGTTTGGATGGAAAACTCAGCAGTCCATCAAGATGGTGGTGGCAGTCTTTGGAGAACCTCTCCAGCTGAGGAGGGAGTTATACTCCCAATGATTTTAATCACAGATCCTGAATTATATGATGATGTGTTTACACGTGTATTAATATGAAGATGGTCTTGGGGGTTGTGTTTGAGGTAAACTTGATGTATAACTTGATCTTAGATTCATTAAAACATACAGTGAGAGCAACATGCTAACCAACACGTGTCGTAGAAACGTTGAACTATTTCTTGTCATCTACTCGTTAGCTGAACCAGTCAATTAAGAGACTGGTGACGTTCTCGTCATGTTTAATTATTCAGCACCAAACAGGAAGCAAGAAACCGGGAAGTTACTATAGTAACGGCTGAGAAAACTCCATCACACACACGACAGACGGTGAATTAACAGTGTTTAGAGTCAGTGATGTGTTTTTACGGACACGTATTGAATCGTTCAAATGGCGGGGAGCTTCAGTTTACTTCAAACTGATAATATAATGTAGACTTCTGATCAGCTGATCATAATCAGTTTCTGATTGACAAACTATTGACCACCAACAGCTGTAAAGTGATACATGTAGTTCAAAGTCTCAGTGCTGTTATTCTCTATATCAGCACTCATGAACGACTACCTGTCGTATATGTGATCAACTGACAGCACTACAAAGATTTATTCACTGGCTTGCTGTTTGTCGTTGCCTCCTCCTCGTCTCCGCAGGCCGTCTCTCTGGGCATCACCTCCTTCACTCTGTGCGCCCTCGGCATCGATCGTTTCCACGCCGCCACCTCCTCGTCCCAGCCGAAGGCGCGGCGGGTGGAGCGCTGCCGCTCGGTGCTGCTGAAGCTGCTGTTGGTGTGGCTCACCGCTTTGCTGCTGTCCAGCCCAGAAATCTTCCTCTGGCAGCTGAGCCAAAGCCTGTCGCCGTCCACCAGCCAGTTGGTGGACTCCTGCGTCATCACCCCATCCTCCCCTCTGTCCCTCTACCTGCCCGACTCCCTCCACTCTCTGCTGCTCAGGTATCACCAGGTGAGGACAGAGCAGACACAGAACAAATGACCAACATCCGATCAGTCGTACCACATCCAGGTAACAGTATGGTAATCAGATTACTCATGTACTCTCTGTTTCAGGGCCGCATGTGGTGGTGTTTTGGCTGCTACTTCTGCCTCCCCATCCTCTTCACCATCCTCTGCCAAATGGCCACCCGCAACGTCAGCAGCGACTCCAACTCAACCCAAAAGCAGCGCAGCCAAGACGACCGTTCCTCCAATCAGAAGCGTCAGCAGCACCAGGCGGTGGAGCGGCAGCTGAACTGCACGCTGTTAGCGTTAGCCGTGGTTTACGGTGTCTGTGCTCTGCCCGAACACGTCTGCAAGATCACGCTGGCCTACACGCACATCACCGTCTCCGAGAACACGGCCAACATGCTGACACTGTTGCATCACTTCCTGTTGTTCTTCAAGTCATCGGTGACGCCGGTGCTGCTGCTGTGTCTGTGTAAGGTAAGTCAGAGTACTGTTCACTGGATCAGTCTGCCTTCCACGACCTTACCTGGGACTGAACAGAACCAGTGTCCAGTCTAACAAATCAGGTTTTATTTGTACAGTCCAAAGTCACAAAGTCCATTTTCCTCTGAGGCTTTACAATCTGTACAGGGAGTGACACTCTCTGTCCTTAGACCCTCGGTTCCAGTGAGGAAAAACTTGCCCACAAAAAACCTTTAACAGGGAAAAAAGGTGGAAGAAACCTCAGGAAGAGCCACAGAGGAGGGATCCCTCTCCCAGGACGGACAGACGTGCAATAGATGTCACGTGTACAGAACAAATCAACACAAACATATTGTACAATTACAATGACTGACAAAATGACAATGAATTACAATGACTGATAAAATGACAATGAATTACAATGAGTGATAAAATGACAATGAATTACAATGAATGATAAAATGACAATGAATTACAATGAATGATAAAATGACAATGAATTACAATGACTGATAAAATGACAATGAATTACAATGACTGATAAAATGACAATGAATTACAATGAATGATAAAATGACAATGAATTACAATGACTGATAAAATGACAATGAATTACAATGACTGATAAAATGACAATGAATTACAATGACTGATAAAATAACCACAGTAGCAGATATGGCAGCAATAATGACAGTAGTAATATGTGTAGTGGACGTCATGCAGGATCACAGCAGCAGCCACGATCCACGAGAACCTGCTGGACGACAGAGACAGAAACTCCGGGGAAGAAGTTTAGTTAGTGACATGCATTAATGAGACATGTGTGTTTACAGATGGTGAGAGAGAGGGGGGGGGGGCAGTCTAATCCTATGGCAGCATAACTAAGGGATGACCTGAGCCAGCACTAACTACCTAACTACTACTAACAGTGAACACGGCGACAGAACCTCTGAACCAGCAGTGTCCAGTCTAACAGTGAACACAGCGACAGAACCTCTGAACCAGCAGTGTCCAGTCTAACAGTGAACACAGCGACAGAACCTCTGAACCAGCAGTGTCCAGTCTAACTCTGACTCTAACTGATCGAGCTAACAGTTAAAGCTTCACTACTGATCAATGTTTCCATCATATAGTCTGTAAATCACCTCTGTACTGTACCGTTAGAGGCTGTGTTCATCCCGGTCCGGTCTGCTAACGGCAGATTCAGTTATTAGCAGTTAGTTACTTCTGTCTGTCCCTGAGCAGCATCACTGACCGGCATGTTGTCGTGTTTCAGGCTCTCGGTCAGGCCTTCATGGACTGCTGCTGCTGCTGCTGCCAAGACTGTCAGCCAACCACAGCTCAAGGCTCGCCAAGCTCCGCCCAGGTCAAACTGAAGGCGGCCAATGAGACGTCCATCTTCTTCGACAAGGCTAAAGACACGTCAGCCATTTTGTCCATCTCCAGCTAGAGGTCCCTCTGTCACCATCGATCCATCGTTTCCTTCTTAAAGCTTCTTTCCCAACATTGTTAACTCCCGCTCTCTCCCTCCGGTGTTTGCTTTTCTTTCTTTCCATCCATTTCTCTCTCCTTCTCCCAGAACACTTGTGGATCACTGATCACCTTCCTCTCTGTCCTCTCTGTCCTCTTCCATTTGTATGATATTCCTCTATGGACACTGTGTTAGCTTCCTGTCTGTGCAGGAAGTGATGTTTAATCTGTAGTGAGATTAGAAAAGTTGCTGTACTTGCACAACCAGCTGTTTCAGGACTCTGTGAATGGACTCTTCCCCCCAACTTCCTGCTGTAATAATGTTTGATGATGTATCACCATGATGTCTTCTTTGGTCTGAGGCTGAATGTGTTTCGTAGCAGATACTTAAATCAGGGCTTGATGGAGAATGAAGAAGCTGCTTTAAGGCTCTTGATTGAACATCCAATTGAACAAGTTACGTAACCATTAAACTGGCAGAGGACAGCGTACAGTCGACGTGTTGTGTATTGAAATGGTTACGACTCGAAACACTCGCAGGTCAGTTGGACCATCTGTGAAACGTTCAGTACAACTTTAGTTGGAGTTCTTTCTAGGATGTCAAACACTGCAGCAACCAGAACTGATCGACAATAATACACGGCTGTCGTATCTTTGAAGGAAGCCACGACCAGTCGCCACTGAGGCAGCACATCACGTTTAAACTCATAAAATGCAAAAGGTTATTTTCAAAGACATTGCATATTAAGTGTCGCTAACTTGACCACAAACCTCTGCTAACTGACTGAGGGGTTCCTACAACGTCCTAGATGGAAGCACAGGCCACTGAGCTGAAGAGTCTGAAGAGTTATGGGCAGATATCAACAATAACAATATGAGAACTATTTCAATGAACTTCATGGTCGACACATTTAGGTCAGAACTTGCTGTAACTCTGACCTCTGATGGTCCTTTCAGACACAGTGTGTTGTGTCTCAAAGGGCCATAAATCGCCACAGATTTCCAACAGTTCAATTCGTGTTCAATCAACCAATCAGAGCTGAGATGGGGATTTAAATATCGGCTCACGTTACCGTGAATGAGCCTGACGCAGCTTCATTAATGATGCTAAAGGAAGAAGGTGGTGAAGAGATCTGAAGAGGATTTGAACAGGACTCAGACCGTCTCTCTGTACAGGAAGTTAAACTGTGTAGGTTTTAAATGTATTAATTAAGACTGTCGCACTCAAACGACTAGAACAAACGAAGAAAAACAAGATTTGACTTATTTTAGTTCTAGATTACGACTAATGACGGGAAGCGAGAGCTTCATTTGTTATGTCACGACAAAGTGTTTGTCTTCGTCATGTTACATCCACAGCCCATCGTGCCTTAGCAGCAAGGAAAACCAGCCAGTCAACAGTCAGTCAGTCAGTCAGTCAGTCAGTCAACGGTCAGTCAATCAGTCAGCCCAGACCACCAGTCAGTCAACAGTCAGCCAGTCAACAGTCAATCAACAGTCAGTCAACAGTGACACCGGACCACCAGTCAGAAAACAGTCAGTCAGTTAATCAGTCAGTCAGTCAACAGTCAGCCAGTCAACAGTCAATCAACAGTCAGTCAACAGTGACACCGGACCACCAGTCAGAAAACAGTCAGTCAGTTAATCAGTCAGTCAGTCAACAGTCAGCCAGTCAACAGTCAATCAACAGTCAGTCAACAGTGACACCGGACCACCAGTCAGAAAACAGTCAGTCAGTTAATCAGTCAGTCAGTCAACAGTCAGTCCTGACCACCAGTCAGTCAACAGTCAGTCAACAGTCAGTCAATCAGTCAGTAGAAATAAATCTGACTAACTTCGCACTGAGCCACTTGTTCAAATGTTGGTACAAACTCGACTTTAATCTTTTATCGTCACTTTTTATTTAAAATTCAAATCGAAATTGTAAAAGTTTATTTTTTTCTTTGCTGAAGCAAAATGTAAAAAAAACGGCAAACGTTAAAATTACAAAAAATAAGTTAATCAGCCCACATTTGAAAAAATGTGTAATTAGATTATAGTTACATTGTTTACGTTACATTGAGATTACAGTTTCCAATATCTTTAAAATATGGCAATTTCAAAATGATGAAGCTTTTTTCTTCGTCACCAGTTTCTTTATTGAACTGTTCAGGTCAGTTTGCAAAAATAAACTTTATCATATTAACAGTCACATTAAAACGAATCCAAATATATTCACCTTCTGTATCTGGGATAATATTAATAATCATACACAAAACACAAACAGCACTTTGACAGTGATGACATGTTTTTATTCGTAACACTTTATTATGTTTTCATCTTCACATTGATTGGACAAAAGAAACAAGCGACCCCTCATTGTTGTGTTTGAGTTTATTGTAAATGTGAACATTCAGTGCCTGGCTACTCTCATAACTTTTTAATAAAGGGACAGTCCACACAAAACAAATGAGCTTCAGTGCCCGTCTTATAATTTTCTGTTTTGTCTCTTCAGGTTGATTTTTACTGACCAGTCGGATGTAGAGATTATAGAAATTTATCAGTACATGAGGAATTTAAACCGCAGTTGTCTGGAAAACGTATTGATGCAATAAAGATGCTATGATACTGATGCACAGAGTGGTATTATGAGACAGCATGAGTCAAAGCTGGCTGACATGAAAACATTTCTTCACATTCTGTTGATAATTTGAGTTTTAAACTCTTCTTACATATTTAAACATACATTGAAATTCTTGAAAATGCCTTCATGCCGTATCAGAGCAGGACGAGTCAACGAGCCACAGGCGTCCTTAACGAGCCACAGGCGTCCTTAACGAGCCACAGGTGTCCTTAACGAGCCACAGCTGTCCTTAACGAGCCACAGGTGTCCTTAACGAGCCACAGCTGTCCTAAACGAGCCACAGCTATCCTTAACGAGCCACAGCTGTCCTTAACGAGCCACAGCTGTCCTTAACGAGCCCCATCCACACATTCATTCAGGTGACCTTAATGGCCCACTGGATGGAGGGGTGTGTCCATGAGTCACATGCCTCACAAGGTGTCAACAACCTGACAGGTAAACACCTGGGACCGCCCACTAGTCTCGTGGCTGACAGACAGCAGGGACAGTAAACTATGATCACTTTAAGAATATTTGCTTTTCTGGGCTTGTGTAAAATAACAAACTCCAAAGCTAACTGCTAACTGCTCACCTAGACTTAACGATGATTTCTCTGCAGTGCAACAATCAACAGCGCTGACGCGTTTCTTCACCTTCTGTTCATCATCTGAATTCATTCTTACATAAAAAACAAGCAGCCACTTCACAACGTACGTAAGCAGATGACACCTTTATTCACTTTGAACAAATGACTGTGAGACTTTCCAAAATGTTTAAAGTAAGACAACAGAGAAAAGACTGATCAGCCACATGAAGCCAGAAACACGAAATGAAGCTGAGATGAAACACGGGCACAACATGAACGATGGTTTCACGCTCAGACTGAGACTCATTAACGCGTTTTGTCTTTCACGTCGTTAAAGCGGTGTAAAGGAATCCTTCCTGTTCAGAGGAGCGAGGAGGATTTACCCTGAGCGGAGCTGCGTGCTGCATTTCAATGACCTCACTACTGTCCCGTCGCCATGGGATACCAACCACACACACACACACACACACACACGGTTGTGTTAATTTAGAAACTCTTGTCTAATCAATGCGAGTCTCTTTCTCCCTCCTCTTTGCCTGGTTACCCGCGGCAACCCGTAAAGGGGATTTACACATTTAAAGGGTAGTTAGGAAACGATGGTTTGTGTCCTGCAGACAGACTCAAGCTTCTCCTGGAGCTTTCAACCGAGTCTCACAGTCTTCATCTGCCATTGGAGCTGGTTCTGATGACACGGAGCTGTCATCACATGACCTGAGCACGCTTTGGTCATGTGATGAACTGAGAGGGGCCATCGACCAGAGAGACCATCAACAACCTGTTATCATGTGACTGAAGGTCCACACTCGGGTCAAGTGACTGAAGGTCCAGACTCGGGTCATGTGACTGAAGGTCCAGACTCTGGTCATGTGACTGAAGGTCCACACTCGGGTCATGTGGCTGAAGGTCCAGACTCGGGTCATGTGACTGAAGGTCCAGACTCGGGTCATGTGACTGAAGGTCCAGACTCAGGTCAAGTGACTGAAGGTCCAGACTCGGGTCAAGTGACTGAAGGTCCAGACTCGGGTCATGTGACTGAAGGTCCAGACTCAGGTCAAGTGACTGAAGGTCCAGACTCAGGTCATGTGACTGAAGGTCCACACTCGGGTCATGTGACTGAAGGTCCACACTCGGGTCATGTGACTGAAGGTCCAGACTCGGGTCATGTGGCTGAAGGTCCACACTCGGGTCAAGTGACTGAAGGTCCAGACTCGGGTCATGTGACTGAAGGTCCAGACTCGGGTCATGTGGCTGAAGGTCCACACTCGGGTCAAGTGACTGAAGGTCCAGACTCAGGTCATGTGACTGAAGGTCCACGCTCGGGTCATGTGACTGAAGGTCCAGACTCGGGTCATGTGGCTGAAGGTCCACGCTCGGGTCATGTGACTGAAGGTCCACGCTCGGGTCATGTGACTGAAGGTCCAGACTCGGGTCATGTGACTGAAGGTCCAGACTCGGGTCATGTGACTGAAGGTCCACGCTCGGGTCAAGTGACTGAAGGTCCAGACTCGGGTCAAGTGACTGAAGGTCCAGACTCGGGTCAAGTGACTGAAGGTCCACGCTCGGGTCAAGTGACTGAAGGTCCACGCTCGGGTCATGTGACTGAAGGTCCACGCTCGGGTCATGTGACTGAAGGTCCAGACTCAGGTCATGTGACTGAAGGTCCACACTCAGGTCATGTGACTGAAGGTCCAGACTCGGGTCATGTGACTGAAGGTCCAGACTCAGGTCATGTGACTGAAGGTCCACACTCGGGTCATGTCATCAGAGTGGATGAACCCAAATCAAAGTTTATGTTTCTCCGTGTTGGAGACCATGAACCGTGGAAAGAAACTGAATAAACGTGTTTCTTTCTGGACCTGGTGCTCCATGTTCATGTGCCAAATTTATGGTTCTTTGGATGTTCTCATCAGAACTTTGCTTTGGAACCAGTCCCCATTGCCCAGCTCCGGTTCTGGCACGACACCGGCTCTGCTCCCCGTCGGTTTCCCCCGGGCCTGTAAACTTGAGCTCACAGCCCGAGCAGCAGAGACACTGTTCACCTGATCACAGGTCAGTGTAGCATCAACAGGTTTATTAAAGTTACATGGTGTCGGTTGGATCTGTTGGTGGCCGAGCAGACGAGGAACAGAGGGAGACTGATGGAGAGCTGGAGGGACAGAGTGTTTCAGGAGGTTGGTGGTGTTGTTCTCATTAGTAGTGATGAGAGCTCGCCCCTCTGATACAAACGCCTGAACAGACCGCCTCTGTTCACTAATGAAGCCACACACACACACACACACACACACACACACACACACACACACACACACACACACACACACACACCAGACTAGACCTCCATCGGTCATGCGAGAACGTCTCTGGGACAGACTGGATGGGAACCAACTGCAGGTGGTTACATAACAGGAAGGTCACAGGTTCGAGTCCTAAATCTATCTGTAAGGTGGGTGTGTGTTTCACTGATCACGTCTTCCACCTGAGTCAGTCTCCATAAGTTCCCATGTTCAAATGTCCACAGAGACTACGTCCAGGTTTTAGACAGTCTGTGGGGACGTCACGGAGACTACGTCCAGGTTTTAGACAGTCTGCGTGGACGTCACAGAGACTACGTCCAGGTTTTAGACAGTCTGTGGGGACGTCACGGAGACTACGTCCAGGTTTTAGACAGTCTGCGTGGACGTCACAGAGACTACGTCCAGGTTTCAGACAGTCTGTGGGGACGTCACGGAGACTACGTCCAGGTTTTAGACAGTCTGCGTGGACGTCACAGAGACTACGTCCAGGTTTTAGACAGTCTGTGGGGACGTCACGGAGACTACGTCCAGGTTTTAGACAGTCTGCGTGGACGTCACAGAGACTACGTCCAGGTTTCAGACAGTCTGCGGGGACGTCACGGAGACTACGTCCAGGTTTTAGACAGTCTGCGTGGACGTCACAGAGACTACGTCCAGGTTTTAGACAGTCTGTGGGGACGTCACGGAGACTACGTCCAGGTTTTTAGACAGTCTGTGGGGACGTCACAGAGACTACGTCCAGGTTTTAGACAGTCTGAGGGGACGTCACAGAGACTACGTCCAGGTTTTAGACAGTCTGCGGGGACGTCACAGAGACTACGTCCAGGTTTTAGACAGTCTGTGGGGACGTCACAGAGACTACGTCCAGGTTTTAGACAGTCTGCGTGGACGTCACAGAGACTACGTCCAGGTTTTAGACAGTCTGCGGGGACGTCACGGAGACTACGTCCAGGTTTTAGACAGTCTGAGGGGACGTCACAGAGACTACGTCCAGGTTTTAGACAGTCTGCGGGGACGTCACAGAGACTACGTCCAGGTTTTAGACAGTCTGAGGGGACGTCACAGAGACTACGTCCAGGTTTTAGACAGTCTGTGGGGACGTCACAGAGATTACGTCCAGGTTTTAGACAGTCTGCGGGGACGTCACAGAGACTACGTCCAGGTTTTAGACAGTCTGTGGGGACGTCACGGAGACTACGTCCAGGTTTTAGACAGTCTGCAGGGACCTCACAGAGACTACGTCTAGGTTTTAGACAGTCTGTGGGGACGTCACAGAGACTACGTCCAGGTTTTAGACGGTCTGCGTGGACGTCACAGAGACTACGTCCAGGTTTTAGACAGTCTGCGGGGACGTCACAGAGACTACGTCCAGGTTTTAGACAGTCTGCGGGGACGTCTCAGAGACTACGTCCAGGTTTTAGACAGTCTGAGGGGACGTCACAGAGACTACGTCCAGGTTTTAGACCGTCTGCGGGGACGTCACAGAGACTACGTCCAGGTTTTAGACAGTCTGCGGGGACGTCACAGAGACTACGTCCAGGTTTTAGACAGTCTGTGGGGACGTCACAGAGACTACGTCCAGGTTTTAGACAGTCTGCGTGGACGTCACAGAGACTACGTCCAGGTTTTAGACAGTCTGCGGGGACGTCACAGAGACTACGTCCAGGTTTTAGACAGTCTGCGGGGACGTCACAGAGACTACGTCCAGGTTTTAGACAGTCTGCGGGGACGTCACGGAGACTACGTCCAGGTTTTAGACTGATCAAGATGGCGACAGTTGTTGGATGACGTGATCGCACTGATAAAACTCCGTCCTCTCCTTTTTCTCATCGTCAACAAGTGGGTAAAACTTTTCTTTCATAGTGTGAAGTGTGTGTGTGTGTGTGTGTGTGTGTGTGTGTGTGTGTGTGTGTGTGTGCAGAGCTACTTTTATACCAATCAACAAAGAAGCAGGCCTCAGTGTTTCCTGTCTGAAGTACAAGGTGGTCCCACCACTGTGTGTGTGTGTGTCTGTGTGTGTGTGTGTATGTGTTCGTTGCCAATGAGAATCAAACTCTCCATCGGGACCCCATGCTCGTCGTCATGACAACACCCCCCTCACTCCTTCCCTCATCAGTTTTCCCACAGAACAAAACCAACATTGTGCTCCTGGTTTTCTGTGTGTGTGTGTGTGTGTGTGTGTGTGTGTGTGTGTGTGTGTGTGTGAGACATTGAGGTCAGATTAGTGTGTGTTCATTCAGATAGAAACACACACACACACACACACAGAGTCCCTGACACACACTTGCTGATGGAGGGTTAAGTTGCACACACACACACACACTGGTGAGATTCACACGGTGAGCTCAGCTGTACTCGAGTAGTTACTCTGATTACATTACTTCTGTTTAGAGAGTTACGTTACCGCCAGGACACAACTACAGCACACACACCTGCAAACACACCTGAACACAGCCTGTTTGTGAACATTAAGTTATGTACGTCTTGTTTTTTTAAAACCTTTCAAGGCCTTGATTTTAGTTTTCCAGCCTGTGTTTGTACCTGAACAGTTCTTCCACCGCATCAGGAGGACAGGTGAGGTCAGCTCAACCATCACCTGTCTACATCCAGAGCTACGATTGGTCAAAGTCCAATCTGTCGTCTGTCACATGACGTGATGAAACACAGGTCACCTGACCTGGGATCAGCTGACAGGCCTTGGCCTGACCGTGATGAACTGCTGAGCTCAGCTGATGATGAGACAAATTAGTCTGAATCTGAGCCGAGAGCACCAAGAACACACACACACACACACACACACACAGTGTTTCTTCTCTACATGAGGATAAACACTAATGAGGTCTGGTGTGTGTGCGTGTGTGTGTGTGTGTGTGTGTGTGTGTGTGTGTGTGTGTGTGTGCTGCCCCCTGCTGTCTCATCAGTAGCTCTGCAGCTCTGGAGTCAGTTTGAATCAAATCAAAATGTACAGGAGCCCAGAACGGACAAACTGAACGTGAGGCGTCTTCTGTGGAACAAACTACCATTCTGGGTTCAGGAGGCAGACACGGTCAAACCTTTAAGAGTAGACTGAAGACTTTCCTCTTTGACAGAGTTTATAGTTAGTGCTGGCTCAGGTCATCCCTTAGTGATGCTGCCATAGGATCAGACTTTTCTCTCTCGTCCTGCATGACGTCCACTACACATATTACTACTGTCATTATTGCTGCCATATCTCCGTCACAGTCATTGTAATTGTACAATATGTTTGTGTTGATTTGTTCTGTACACGTGACATCTATTGCACGTCTGTCCGTCCTGGGAGAGGGATCCCTCCTCTGTGGCTCTTCCTGAGGTTTCTTCCACCTTTTTTCCCTGTTAAAGGTTTTTTGTGGGCAAGTTTTTCCTCACTGGAACCGAGGGTCTAAGGACAGAGGGTGTCACTCCCTGTACAGATTGTAAAGCCTCAGAGGAAAATGGACTTTGTGACTTTGGGCTGTACAAATAAAATCTGATCTGATCCGTCCTGTGACGTGATGGAGTCACAGAGCCCTTTAATTATTTACAACAATGAGATGCACATGAAGAGAATGAAAGGATTGAGGAGCTGCAGGTGTTTGAGGGCGGAGCAGACGACATGCTCCGTCAGCTTCTTCCACGTTACGATGGATTTCTTATCGGAGGATGGAAACCAGCGTCAGAGACTGCAGGTCACCATGGAAACAGTGAGTGTGATTGACAGGATGATGAACGAGGACGCCTCGTGACGTTTCTCCGTAGTATTTAATTAATTAGTATCATACACAAGCATGTTTCTATTAAAACATCAGATCAACAGAATCAAACAATAATGTACAAACAGGTTCAGACCGACAGACGTGAAGTGTTTACCCTGCACGTACAGACGCCAAAAACCAGGACCAGAACCAGAACCAGGACCAGGACCAGAACTGTGATGACCGGTGGAAAGCTCTGGAACTGACTCGTAGTGTTTCAAAGTTTACTTTGGAGCTCGACCATTCTGATTCGTTAAAGTCTCGTCCAATGAAACGCTCAGATTCATTGTGCCGGACTCGATATACTCAGACAGGACTAAGAAACAGTGACTGTTCTTCAGACCGGATCGTCACTGGTCGTTCTGGTTCTGACTCTGTAGAAATCTCCCGTTTTCTGGCGACTACGTGACCGTACAAGATCATCATGACACGTGTTACATCACATCCTGTACGTGCAGGATCACAGGACGTCACGTGATTAGTCGCCATAAAAAATCTGGTCAAACTTCACGATGACCAAACTCCAGCGTGTTGATCTGTCCCGCGAGCACGCGACGGAGACGTCGATACTTCAGTTTTATTGCACCGTTTTTAGAACATGTCCCGTCGCGTGCTCACGTTACTTCCTGTAGGGTAATACTGACACGCTGGACTGAGGCCTGTTACAGTAAAGTTGCACCAAAACAACGTTTCACTTCATCGGGTCCCACAGATATACAATCCCTGCCCTCAGCATGCAAACAAAAGAGACCAGAGCCGAGCAGAGCCGAGCTGCAGGCGAGACTTCAAGGTTCGATAAACGAGGACGAATCACACACACACACACACACACTTCACCTGTTCAGGTGTGAGCGGTCCTCCTGTGTTTGAGTAACATGCAGAGAAATCACAGGGTGACTTCCTGTCCAAATAAATATCAGAAACACAGCGACACTTTGAAATCCCCTCAGCGCTCGGCTGTCTGCCGGCGTCAATAACTAATAATCACTGTGCTGGCTGATCAACAGATCCATAAACTCCGAGTGGACCGGAGACAACGACGACGATGATGACGGCGACGACAACTCTTGGCTGGTTCAGAAAACACGGCGGAGCAGCTGGAGAGAACGAAACGATACGACTCAGCACGCCGACTCTTTGAGTTGTGCTTGTTGTCGTCAGGTGGAAAGTTCTCGACCTCCAGGTCATGACACGGCTCCAGGTGTTTTTTAATAAACAAGCAGCTTTCACACTGTCGGGCTAAAGATGGCTCAGAGTTCACTCACTGGAATTTAAGATGTTTGAGTTTGAGCTCCGTCTAGAACCGGGTCGGCTCAGGTGGTTCAGCTCACCTGTACCCGACTAAAGATCCTCACATCTCCAAAGATGTTGGAGCACATGAAGCAGGTGTTACTTTGATAAACGGATCGGGTTCCGGTCAAAGACGCGGATCCAGATGTTCGACAAGTCTCCAGTTTAAAGTCTGAACAAAGAACTCGCGTTGTTTCCTGAGACTCTTGAACCCGTTCGACCCGACAGTGTGAGGCAGCGTGAGATCGACCGCTCGCCAACAACACGGAACAACACGCAGACACGTGAAGCTCCTTTCCATTTCCTGTTTTGTTCTGCAGTCTGATTGGCTGCTGTCAGGACCAGGGCGTGTCAGAAACGTGATGTGCACCAATGAGAGGACAGAGAAACAAAAAGGCAAAAACAAGTGAGGACGTGAGCGCGATGCTTTGACACGGTGACTAAACTAAATGTTTCTTAGGTTTAAAACATCGACTAGAACGACCGCGGGCGGCTTGGCCACACGTCACATCCGTGCCCCGTTAAATTTGGCTGTTAGAGCAGCGACACGACGTCACTCGAAGGCGGGTCATAAATATAAATACAAACATACATAAAGTGTTTCATGTTCATGTTAAAGGTGAACTGAACACGGACTCCACAGGACGGAGCTGCAGCAGCAGCTGGTGGCACTAAAATCCTTTAAAACATTTAAAATGTTTTTCATTTCATCACCTCAAACACAAAGGACGTGATGTCAGAGCGGACTGAGGTCATCACATGAATAATTAATGAGAGGAAAATAAACAGAAGAAATCTTTTAAATAAAACATTTAATATTTTTAGAGTTTCAGACGTGATGTGTGTGTGTGGGAGACGTTCGATCACGTGACGGCCCTGGTCCAATCAGCAGACAGCTCAGAGCGGGAAACACTGACAGTTCAACAAACAAACATGAATAAGAAAAATAAAAAAATAATATAAAAGAAATAAAAAGCTTCGTACAGAGATATGAACAGAACCAGACGTACCGCGTCGTGTCACGATAAGAAGATTATTAACATTATTATTATTCATATCTTACAAAAACAAAATCAACAGTGCAATAAAAAGGTTTGACGCCCTCGCTCAGGAGGAGAGAGAGGAGGGCGGGGCTTGGCGGCGAGGAGAGAAGGTCACATCCAAAAATAAGAAAAGGAAGGAAGGAGGGAGGGAAGAAGAGAAGAGAGGGAATACAAGCAGTTCACAAGAGACGAGGAGGATGACAGATGAATGGAGGAGGAGGAGGAGGAGGAGGAGGAGGAGGAGGAGGAGGAGGATGACAGATGAATGGAGGAGGAGGAGGAGGAGGAGGACGATGAAGGTGGGGTTCAATCCAACCGTCTCCAGCTAACGATGCTGAACGTGTCGCGGAGGCTGATGGAGGATCTTTGACGATGCACTGACGTCGCGTTTCTGTCGACATGTCAAA
>JAFMOB010000683.1:45000-90000 GCA_018985215.1 Larimichthys polyactis | reverse complement strand
CTCTCTAAACGGTCTCTGCAGACGTTGGTCCACCATGATCCGGTTCTGTTTGAGGCTTCTGCCTCTTAAAGCAAGTTTTTCTTGCTCATGGTGTGACCTGTCGAGTCTGTAGATATTCTAAAGAGTCGCTGTAGACCTGCTTTACAACTTAAACCTGAAGTGCTGCGTGTCATTTCACTGAAGCCGAACAGAAAGAAGAATCAGCTGAATGAAGCGGTGAACTCTCCGTCAGTACCTGGTTGTGTTGTAGCTGCGAGCTGTACTGGGCCAGCATAGAATACAGGAACTGGTACTGCTCTGTGGTTTGGATCATTCCACCCCTGCACAGGACGGGGAGGTTAAAACAGCCACGGTCAAGGAATAACACAAACGTGAGAGCAGAGAGGACGTGGAGGATCGCTGTCACCCACCTGTCCAGGCGGAGCTGACACACCGTCTCCAGGATGTCGACCTGTCCGCTTTCTCTGAGCTGCTGGCAGCCGATGCTGCCGACGATGAAGCAGCCGGTCCTGCCGATACCTGCACTGAGAGACAGGAGGGGACGATTAACGGAGGACTTCTTCAAGGCGTCACCTGAGTGTTGGAGCTCAGACGTGAAGAGCGTTTCACATCGCGGAGCGACAAGTGCCGTGGCGTCAGTGAATCTACTTCCTCTTCCTGCTTGTGTTTTTCTCTGCAGGTCGACTCAGATCCACGAACTCTTTCATCCGTCCTCTCGGCTCCGGTTGGCTGCTCAGGTACGACCGTCCACGCTCCGTAAACAGGAAGTAGCTTTCGACACATCTGCCGCTCGGGGCTGTTTTCACTGTTGAGTAACTCGTAACGCCTCGCCGTGATCTCAGACACTCACGTCCAAGTAACGACACCAAGACGTTCTTTTTGATTTTTACAAATTAGAACAAAATGAAAACAGAAATAAAGATGAAGTCATTTCTGTTTGTTTGTTTGTTTGTTTGTTGCAGCATTAAACTGTGTTAAAGTGTCTGAATTCACAGTTTAAATTTATGAAAGAAGAATCATTTTATCAATGAAGACGACGTTTCACCAGGACGCCTTTAAAAATCTTTCTGAACAAATTCTTCATCAGATGTTTCAGTTTGAATCATTTCGTTCTTTGTGTTTGTTTACAGAGCAGGAAGTGATGAGTCATCATTTATAAAGTGACTCAGCTCTTCTGTCGGATTATTATCACGACTTCTTTCTTTGTAATATTTTCAAGTGTCTCTCTGAATTATGGTTTTATTTCCACAATCCTCTCTGCTAAAAACACCAAAAACTGTTTGATAAAGAACCAACCTGCAGTGGACGATGATTGGTCCGCGGTCGGCGACGGGGGCTGTGATTGGCTGCGAGCTGGGCGGTAGGAGGGACTTGCTGTACGTCTCCACCTCCTCCACGAGTCTCAGCAGGGGAGCAGTGCATTGAGGGATGTGGTGGTCAGGCCAAGAGGTGAACCAATAATGTCTGACGGGACGGCGCTCGGCACAGAGCTGCACACACACACACACACACACACACACACACACACACACATGTAATGACTCAGACTGTCCAGCAGGTGACGCACTCTCACAGCGTTCACCTGTTAGGTAAGATGAAGCAGTGAAGTCAGGTTTTAGACAGTCTGATGGGACGTCACGGAGACTACGTCCAGGTTTTAGACAGTCTGATGGGACGTCACGGAGACTAAACAGTCTGCGGGGACGTCACGGAGACTACGTCCAGGTTTTAGACAGTCTGATGGGACGTCACGGAGACTAAACAGTCTGCGGGGACGTCACGGAGACTACGTCCAGGTTTTAGTCAGTCTGATGGGACGTCACGGAGACTACGTCCAGGTTTTAGACAGTCTGCGGGGAGGTCACAGAGACTACGTCCAGGTTTTGGTCAGTCTGTGAGGACGTCACGGAGACTACGTCCAGGTTTTAGTCAGTCTGCGGGGAGGTCACAGAGACTACGTCCAGGTTTTAGACAGTCTGCAGGGACGTCTCAGAGACTACGTCCAGGTTTTAGACAGTCTGTGAGGACGTCACAGAGACTACGTCCAGGTTTTAGACAGTCTGTGGGGACGTCACGGAGACTACGTCCAGGTTTTAGACAGTCTGCGGGGACGTCACGGAGACTACGTCCAGGTTTTAGACAGTCTGTGGGGACTCTGACGTTTACCTGGATCTCCATGTCAGTGACGGTGAAGCCGTCTTTCTCTCGGCTGTCTTTCACTCTGAGGAGGAATCTGCCGAATCGGCCTGTCTCTCCTTTCTCCTCCTCCTCCTCCTCCTCCTCTTCCTCCCTCTGCTCCTCCTCCTCCTTCAGCCTCCTTCTCCCCCTTCTCTCTCTCGGCTGTGGCCAGTACAACTCGCATTTCTGGAACAAACACATGAAAAACCACAGTCAGAACCAAGTGTGGAAGCAGAAGACAGGAGGGAGGAGGAGTCATGTC
This sequence comes from Larimichthys polyactis, assembly GCA_018985215.1. NCBI lineage: Eukaryota > Metazoa > Chordata > Actinopteri > Sciaenidae > Larimichthys > Larimichthys polyactis. Next base: position 87,560 of record JAFMOB010000683.1, on the reverse strand, counting down.
TCCTCACCTCGTTGTTCTCCTTCAGTCTGGTAACCATGACGATGATGCTGCTCCTCTCCTGCCACACCATGTCCCAGAAGTCCCCCACAGTGTGCAGCATCGGCCCCTGGGTGGCGATGTAGGCCCGGGGAGCTCCTTTGTAACCCTGAAGCACAAGAGAGGAGCGACCCGGTTACTGAACACGATCATGACAGCACCAAGCGGATCAGCTGTTCACCCAGCAACATGGACAGTGATGAGGAGAGGGAGCGTCGAGGAATCAGAGAAATGAAAAGATATTTTCTGATCGTGACATTCAGCACAAATAAACGAATCAATCACACCACACCTGTCCAACAGGTGAGCTGAGACTGCTGCAGTCTCCAAGAGATGATGTTTGCATGTGCACTAGTGTTCATGTGAAGACCCTGTCCTGGTTTTGATGAACACACACACACACACACACACACACACACACGCACACACACACACACACACACACACACACACACACACACGTCCCCTTCTCTTTCGAAACCACCAACCATCGCTGACCTCATCAGACAGGAAGTGAACGATGACTGTTTCATCAAAAACCGCCACTGAAAGCGTCCAATCAGCACGCACCGACCGACGCACACTCATGTTTTTATTTACATGCAACACGTAGTTATAAATGTGTCTGCAGCTTCTTACTGTGTTAAACACCTCAGCAGGTGACAGAGCACACACACACACACACACACACACACACACACACGCACACACGCACACACACACACACACACACACACACACACACACAGCTGAGGCTGCAGAGTGTGAGGGATGCGTGGGCCGGGGGGGTAAGTCAAGGACATTTAACTTCCTCCCTCACTTCCTGTGGTTTTCCTGGTTGTCAGACTCCCACGTCGACAAACCGACGGCTCATATCTGAGTTTCTGTTTGTTTGGTGGCCCGACACACACACACACACACACACACACACACACACACACACACAGTGAAAAGACGCCCACGCTGAGTGACAGCGCTGTCACACACTATCAGCTCGTTTACTCTTTAATAAAACTCTGAGGAGTTTGAATCAGAGACTAAACAATAAAATAAAGTTTAAAGACGAGCGAGACATTTTAACAGTAAGAACATTTATTCTGATTATTAGTCATATTCTAATATAAATGTAGTTGTAGTTATCTGTATTAATATTGCAGCTGTCTGCAGATCCACCATGATTCTGCTCGAGGTCTCCGCCTCTTAAAGTTTGAACGTCTTTTAAACCTCCTCATCCAAACTACGTGAACATGCCACCAGAGGTGACGCGTCACTCTCTTTCCTCTGTTTTTAGATACGACAAATCTTCAGTTTTCTTTGAACATAATGAGGAAATGTTGCTGTTTATGTTTGTGTGCAGATCGAACATGTTGAGCAGAGCCAGGCTAGCTGTTTCCCCCTGCTTCCAGTCTTTATGCTAAGCTCGGCTAACCTCGTCCTGGCTGGATCGGGCCCTTTAGTTTGAATGAAGAGAAATCTAAAGGCTGCAGCATGCAGTGATGTACAAACACACTGCTCATGTTCACTCACACTAACTCTGAAGGGTTGTGTGAGAGCAAACAGCAGCAGAACGTCCTTTGAAAATCTGCTGCTGACCCAGTATGAAATAAAGTTCTGACCCTGATGTAGTTGGCGTTGATGTAGCGGTCTGGCCCCGCCTCTTCCTCTGAGCTCCTCAGGATCACTCGGCTCTCAGGGTCTAAACATTAAACAACAAAGCACAGTGAGAACTAAGAGTGGAGACCGTGTCTAATGTGTTTCTACTGAGTTGAGAAGGACGGTGGAGGTACTGACTGGGCAGGATGGTTTTGTATCTGTCCTTGATCATGTGTCCTGGAACATCGAGCTCTGCAGTGCTCACAAAGTTCGGAGGGATCTTCTGTGGAAGAGACAGGGACGGGCTGAAGGTTAAAACAAGCACGCCTCAGAGGACAAACAATGACTCAGGTGCTGCGTTACCTGGTACTCTACATTCAGCGTGTTTGTGTCCACGGCAGCCCGCTGCAGCATCGTGTGTGTGAGCGGTCGCGAGGAGGTGTGAAGCAGCTGAAGCCACACCTCCTTTGGCGTGGAGACGGAGCAGACAGGCTCCACCCCCAGACTCGTAACGTCCAATAGCAGAGACAGGTTGGAGCCCCGCCTGCGAGAAAAGAGGACAACACAGTGACGATCGCAGAGTTTTTTAGATTACATACTTTGAACATTTACACCCACCTCTCCTGCAGGCGGACCGAGGCTTTGCGAGGAGGCGTGGTCATGGGCGGGGGCGTGGTCGGATCCTCAGCAGTAGGGGAGCCTGAATGCATCGCTGACATGTTCATGGTTCTGTGCGTGTTTGAGTCGACCTTAGCTGTTCATCACAACACCATGCTGCAGAGACAGAAGCAATACCATCAATCATCATTTCCTGTAAAACACAAAAACAATGCTGATGACTAGGGATGGGAACCGGTTCTCCATTCCCATCCCTAGTCCTCTTGTTGAGAACCGGTTCCATGTGTTTCAATTCCATGGAATCGTTTGGCAGTTTATCTAACGATTCTCTGATCGATTCCAGAAAGCACGACTAATTACGCCACGTAACTTTACACAAGTTTCTCACGTGCAGTGCAATCAGTAGTAAACAATGTCACCCACTCGGTTCAAACGCTCCAAAGTTTGGCTGCATTTCACCAAAACAGACGTCAACAGGGCGACTTGCAATCATTGCAAAGTGGAGATAACAGCGTCGGGAGGGAACACGACCAACATGCAGAAACATTTGTGCACACAACATGTAATATTTTTAAATGAATGTCGTGTTTTGACACGCTTCAGACTGGAGATGAATCTCAATCTAGCAGCAGCGGCAGCAGCCAGGCTATGATCACCTCTGTGGTTACTACGGAAGGTAGTTACACATCGTTACTATTATCCAGGCTGTGGCCTCTGCTGACCTCGCTGTTGGTTTTGTAAGGTCGTGATACTTCTAACTAAACAAAGTTGATGCTGATCAAACTGTTTCTCCTTTTTTTCCCAAATAAGGATCGATAAAGAATCGAATCGTTAGGCAGAATCGACAATGGAATCAGAATCGTAAAAAATCTTATCGATTCCCATCGCTACCGACGACTAATTTTACATCCAATGAAACGCTGTCTCTCTTCTGGGCTGGTTTCTGAGGGTCGTGTTGAGCCTACGTATTAAAGTTTTGACCAGATGATGGCGAGGTGAATCCAAGCGTCACTTTCTTTCCTCTGGAGCACCACAGGGATCTGTACTCGGTCCCCTTCTCTTCTCAGTATTCACCGCCTCTACGCTGACGACACCCGGCTCTATCTGTCCACCCTGCCTGACGAAGGATTGTCTCAGGCTGCTGAAGACACAACCTCAGCAACTTCAACTCTATTAAGCAACCGTGTGGATTCCAGCTTTCATCAACAATTTAAACTTCTGCCAGATTGGCTGTCACGTGACGTGCAGTTTGAGGTCAGGACGCTAGATTAGTCAGATTAATCGCTGATGAGCGTCCGGGCTTAGATGTTTTGATTGGTTTCTTCAGGTCGACTCTAAAAATACATTTATATACAACAAATCTGCAACACTGGGTTAAATTTCTTAGCATAGCATACTGAGGAAATGTTGACAATGAAAAGAAATGTTAAAGAAAAGTAACTGTGATTATGTTTGTGTGCAGATCAAACAGACGAGATTTAACATGTTGACCAGTGAACTTTTTGGTTTACTTTGGACAGACTAACTTCGTCCTGACTCCAGCTCAGTACAGAACACAAAGACTCTGCGTTACACGAAAAGTCAGACGATCCTCTGGGGACCATGAATGTCAGCAGAAAAAATCCATCTAATAGTTATTCATATTATTTATATCGTGGTATATTAAACTACCCATCAGTCCAAAGCACAAGAGAGAGTTAATCACACATGAACGCATCAGCAATAATAAGTATCTTTACTCAAATAAAGTAATCTGAGTACTTCTTCCAGCCTCCTTCATTCAGAGTTTTCAGCAGCAGCAGTTCCCTAAAAACACAAACACTGAATGGACTCACCATGTTCTTCTTTCTCAGTCCACTTTAGTTTCTTTGGATCTGTCTCCGGCTCGCTTAGCGTTTTTTTTTTTTTACATTAACTCCACGTGTCGTTGCGTTCGTCCTCACGGCTCTTTGAAGCCAAATCGGTTTGTTGTCGTCGCCTCAATTAAGGAAGTTTTGACGTGACGAGTAAATTATTGATGTGATGACGAAGCAGAGCTGCCACAGATCTGTCATCAGAACCATCGCAGACAAACAGGTCGTCCCGACAACGCGACCTGCCTGAACGCCACGATGGTGAGACTGAAAACACGTAAACACACAGAGTGTGTGTGTGTGTGTGTGTGTGTGTGTGTGTGTTTCCACATCAGTTCGGATCTGAAAGGTTTTGGTGTGACTCCATCGGAAGAGAGTTTCCTCATAGCAGGAAGTCAGTACACCCACACTGACTCGACTCACGCACACACATGAACACACAAACAGAAGTCCTCACACTGAAATAAAAGTGACGTTTTTTTATTCGACCTCCACGTTTGAAAGAGAAGAAGAAGAAGTCGTCTCGTGTGTCTCAACATGACGAACAGTTTGTGTGTTTCGAGGCCTCGCTGCGTTCTTGTCTGTTCTTGTTGTCTTGCATCATCAATCACGTCCACGTTTAGACGAGAACGGTCCAAAGATTGCCCAACAAACCTCCGACAGCAACATTATACAAGAAGCCTGGGTGTCCCAGCATGCATTTCACAGCAACCAGCAGCAGTGATGGTAGAAGAAGCAACAGAACTCTGTGATCAGGTGATCCACACTGACCTGTGATCAGCTGAACGGTGTCTCTGTCATTCGGACGTCTGATCTCACACTGTGTAACTTTGGGCTCCGGGTCAGAGTTCATCTGCTAAACTCAGATTAGAGACGCGTGACATCGACGACAGCGAGGAGTGTGTTCGTTAGGAAACACTGTAAAAGTTTTGCAACAAGTTTAATTTAAATTCTATAAAATTTAACTTCATCAAACATCCACCTGAGGCTGGCTCCAGAAGTCCCCATGTTCGAGGTTTTAGACAGTCTGCAGGGACGTCACGGAGACTACGTCCAGGTTTTAGACAGTCTGCGGGGACGTCACGGAGACTACGTCCAGGTTTTAGACAGTCTGCGGAGACGTCACGGAGACTACGTCCAGGTTTTAGACAGTCTGCGGGGACGTCACGGAGACTACGTCCAGGTTTTAGACAGTCTGCGGGGACGTCACAGAGACTACGTCCAGGTTTTAGACAGTCTGCGGGGACGTCACGGAGACTACGTCCAGGTTTTAGACAGTCTGCGGGGACGTCACGGAGACTACGTCCAGGTTTTAGACAGTCTGCGGGGACGTCACGGAGACTACGTCCAGGTTTTAGACAGTCTGCGGGGACGTCACGGAGACTACGTCCAGGTTTTAGACAGTCTGCGGGGACGTCACGGAGACTACGTCCAGGTTTTAGACAGTCTGTGGGGATGTCACGGAGACTACGTCCAGGTTTTAGACAGTCTGCGGGGACGTCACGGAGACTACGTCCAGGTTTTAGACAGTCTGCGGGGACGTCACAGAGACTACGTCCAGGTTTTAGACAGTCTGCGAGGACGTCACAGAGACTACGTCCAGGTTTTAGACAGTCTGCGGGGATGTCACGGAGACTACGTCCAGGTTTTAGACAGTCTGCGGGGACGTCACGGAGACTACGTCCAGGTTTTAGACAGTCTGCGGGGACGTCACAGAGACTACGTCCAGGTTTTAGACAGTCTGCGGGGACGTCATGGAGACTACGTCCAGGTTTTAGACAGTCTGCGGGGACGTCACGGAGACTACTCTGAGGTTGACATGAATTTTAAAGACTCGTCCGGGTCGACATGAATCACAGAAATTATTCTGTTGTTGCATCCAGACAGAATCGATCAGTGATCAGCTGTTTGATAATCGCATTGATCAGACTTACCGCTACTTTGACAGCCATGTTGTTGTTTTTGTGAATCGTCTTCTACCGGAGCTGCTGACCGTCTTCCTCTCACTTTATATCAACATGTATAACTTTACTGAGCGCAGAGCTGCTCACACGGCAGACTGACTGACTTCATGAGTGAGGTGTTAAAGTGAAGGCAGGTCTCTGTCTCTGTCTCAACCTCTTTCCATGAAATCGATGACAAACGGGGGCAAGAAGAAACAAGTGAACGAGAGAGAGAAAGTGATAGTGAAGGAGAGAAAGTCAGAGTGTGAGGTGAAGGAGAAACTGCAGGAATAGACATGTCCTGTTTTTCTGGCCCTTATTATCTGATTCAAGGCGTTCAGGTAGAGAGAGGTAGAGACACCTGAGGGGAGAGAGCGAGCGAGCGAGAGGAGAGAGAGAGAGAATGAGTCAGAGCGATAATAGAAGAGAGATGCTGCAGGCGCTGATTATTAACACACCAACGACAGCTGCTCATGAATCATTCATGTCAGATCATACAACACACACACATGACACCCAACAACACGATCAAACATCATGTAATAAACTTTTTATGAGCCAATCAGAGGACAGGACAGCAGTCTGCTCTGGGCTAAACCCCTCCCACCAAAACAACAACTGTCCAATCACAGCTTAGCAATTAACGAGTGTGAGTGAGTTAGCAGGTGTGTCAGGTGTTTCTATACAAAATATATATTTTTTGTTCGTGTGGTTAAACAGGTGCTAACGTTACTTTAGGCTAACGTTACTTAGGCTAACGTTACTTTAGGCTAATGTCACTTAAGGCTAACGTTACTTTAGGCTAATGTTACTTTAGGCTAACGTTACTTTAGGCTAATGCCACTTAAGGCTAACGTTACTTAGGCTAACGTTACTTAGGCTACGTAGCTACGGCTAACGTTACTTAGGCTAACGGCTAACGTTACTTAGGCTAACGTTACTTAGGCTAACGTTACTTTAGGCTAACGTTACTTTAGGCTAACGTTACTTAGGCTAACGTTACTTTAGGCTAACGTTACTTTAGGCTAACGTTACTTTAGGCTAATGCCACTTAAGGCTAACGTTACTTAGGCTAACGTTACTTAGGCTAACGGCTAACGTTACTTAGGCTAACGGCTAACGTTACTTAGGCTAACGTTACTTAGGCTAACGTTACTTTAGGCTAACGTTACTTAGGCTAACATCACTTTAGGCTAACGTGACTTTAGGCTAACGTTACTTTAGCAGCTTTGTTCTGCCCCTTTCACTGGATTTAGAGAAGATAACACTTAAGCAGAATTACTATAGAGTAGTAATATAATATACAAACTATGTACTATGGTTACAGGTTTCATTTAAAGAAACTGGTGTAAGTTAACGCCAGTCCAGCTGCTACTATAAGCTAACGTTACCTTAGGCTAACGTTACTTAGGCTAACGTCACTTAAGGCTAACGTTACTTAGGCTAACGTTACTTTAGGCTAACATTACTTTAGGTTACCTTAGGCTAACGTTACTTTAGGCTAACATTACTTTAGGTTACCTTAGGCTAACGTTACCTTAGGCTAACGTTACTTTAGGCTAACGTTACTTAGGCTAACGTTACTTTAGGCTAACGTTACTTTAGGTTACCTTAGGCTAACGTTACCTTAGGCTAATGTTACCTTAGGCTAACGTTACCTTAGGCTAACGTTACTTTAGGCTAACGTTACTTTAGGTTACCTTAGGCTAACGTTACCTTAGGCTAATGTTACCTTAGGCTAACGTTACCTTAGGGTAATGGTATTTTAGGCTAACGTAAAGGTTCCGTTAATGTATGTATTAATGTAATATCGTTAACGTTACCCTACACTAACAGAATATTGTTTATTGCCGAGTAGGTTTGCACTCACAAGGAATTTGACTTGGTGTATTTGACAAAGAATAAACATTAAGTCAAAAGTATAACAAATATAGGAAGATTAAAAAAGTATTAAAATATAGACGATATAAATATATACAGAATATCTTCTAAAAACAAAAGATAAGATTACTTTAAGCTACACTGTAACAGCACGATATAACAGCTGATGAAAAGCTCGTTAATAACAAATTCTTGTTTTTATAATGAATTTAGTTTCAGTACCAGCAGTGCATCGTTCCCGCCTTCGCACAGTGATGTCACCGTTAGCTTGTGACCTCGTTATTGTCTCGGACGCACATATTAGAAATACTTGTGCTGTAAATCATCACATCATACAACAAGTTATTGTCACAGTGATGAGAGATAAAGTTGTTTAAACCCTTGAAAAGAATGATGTCACGCTGCTCGGTCCGTTCAGGTCTCCTCCAGGTGAAGGTTCCTCACCTGTTCGAGGTCGTCCTCTGTCCGTCTTCTTCTCTTTGAGTCGTCGTCTCTCTTCTTCCTTTCCTCTCATCTGTTGCTTTCTGTCGTTTTTGTCTTCACTTCTACCTTCTTCGCCGCCACTTCCTTTTCTGCACCCACCCACTCTCTCATTACCACACACACACACACACACACACACACACACACACACACACACACACACACTTTATATTCCCTTCATCCAAGGTTATGGGTCCCCTTTAGACTGCACGCCACAGGCTTTAACACTGTGTATCTGTGTATTTGTTTGAGTGTGTGTGTGTGTTTCAATGTGTGTGTGTGTGTCTGTGTGTGTGTGTTTCAATGTGTGTGTGTGTGTGTGTGTTTGAATGTGTGTGTGTGTGTGTGTGTTTGAATGTGTGTGTGTGTGTGTGTGTGTGTGTGTGTGTTTGAATGTGTGTGTGTGTGTGTGTGTTTGAATGTGTGTGTGTGTGTGTGTGTGTGTGTGTGTGTGTGTGTATGTGTGTGTGTGTGTGTGTGTGTGTGTGTGTGTGTGTGTTGTCACAGTGGGGCTGTTTAAACTGATCTTCACGTCTTCTTGTCTCCAGCTGTCAGATGAACAGCAGCAGGAGACACACAGTCCTACAGGGACAGCGTCAGGACGGCTAACGTGCTAACGTTATTAGCAGCCGCCGTAGACATAAAATGAGATGAGATGATAATCACACCGCGGGGAACTTTCAGGGCCTCATCAAAGCTGGAGGCAGTGTTTGTGTAACAGGCCTGTTCGCTGCTCGTGTGTCATGTTCACACTCTCATGAATAATATATTAAAACACACTTATTGTCTTTTGTTTATCAAAGTGACACAAACAACACGAAAGATTAGAAACACGTTAGATCAAGTCTGCAAGATATCCTGTTATATTATTATTATTATTATTATTATTATTATTATTATTATTATATCCACACTGCTTTATGAAAGTGTGTTGGCAAAAAACACTAAAACCTGGACGTAGTCTCTGTGACGTCCCCGCAGACTGTCTAAAACCTGGACGTAGTCTCGTGACGTCCCCGCAGACTGTCTAAAACCTGGACAGTAGTCTCCGTGACGTCCCCGCAGACTGTCTAAAACCTGGACATAGTCTCCGTGACGTCCCCGCAGACTGTCTAAAACCTGGACGTAGTCTCCGTGACGTCCCCGCAGACTGTCTAAAACCTGGAAGTAGTCTCCGTGACGTCCCCGCAGACTGTCTAAAACCTGGACGTAGTCTCCGTGACGTCCCCGCAGACTGTCTAAAACCTGGACATAGTCTCCGTGACGTCCCCGCAGACTGTCTAAAACCTGGACGTAGTCTCCGTGACGTCCCCGCAGACTGTCTAAAACCTGGACGTAGTCTCCGTGACGTCCCCGCAGACTGTCTAAAACCTGGACGTAGTCTCCGTGACGTCCCGCAGACTGTCTAAAACCTGGACGTAGTCTCCGTGACGTCCCCGCAGACTGTCTAAAACCTGGACGTAGTCTCCGTGACGTCCCACAGACTGTCTAAAACCTGGACGTAGTCTCCGTGACGTCCCCGCAGACTGTCTAAAACCTGGACGTAGTCTCCGTGACGTCCCCGCAGACTGTCTAAAACCTGGACGTAGTCTCTGAGACGTCCCCACAGACTGTCTAAAACCTGGACGTAGTCTCTGTGACGTCCCCGCAGACTGTCTAAAACCTGGACGTAGTCTCTGTGACGTCCCCACAGACTGTCTAAAACCTGGACGTGGTCTTGTTTTATTTTGGTTGTTAAACATGCCCACACAGATGTCCAGTCGTTTACTACATCACTGTGAGTTAAAGAAGGTCAGAGGTCATCTCATTGGTGTCCTCTGCAGTCACGTGAAGTGATGCAGCTTCTTCTCTCGTCCATATGATATTCTGTACGTCTGTGTGGTTTATCTCTGACGCCCGTCTGCAAACCAAATTTCCCCCGTGAACGATAAACTCAGAACGAATGAATGAATCAGAGAATCTGAAGTGAGGCTGACTCCCTGTGAAGTTGTTTCATTAGTTTCTATGGTGACCGAGCGCTGCGATGGAAAACGATTCACTGTGGACTCACTACTGAAACACTTTAATTCATCTGCTAATGACACGGGGAGAGTTTACGCCGCCATGTGTGCGATAACGGGAGAAATGAGAGAAAGTAAGAGAGGGCACCGAAAAGAGGAAGAGTGGTTAGCGGCTGTGAGCATACAGGAAGTGAGAGAGGAAAGACATTAAAAGAGAAGAAGAAGAAAGAACGATGAAAAGAATAATACAAAACAAAATGAAAGACAAGAAGAAGAAAATGTTTATGTTGCTGAAACTGGATCATATTTTATGGAGGAAATGTTTATGAGTTTATGATGGACAGTGAAGTAAACTGCTGACAGCTGTAGCTGCTGTTAGCACATGTTAGCTCATGTTAGCTCAGTCTGTTAGCTGCTGTTAGCTCATGTTAGCTCAGTCTGTTAGCTGCTGTTAGCTCATGTTAGCTGCTGTTAGCTCATGTTAGCTCAGTCTGTTAGCTGCTGTTAGCTCATGTTAGCTCAGTCTGTTAGCTGCTGTTAGCTCATGTTAGCTCAGTCTGTTAGCTGCTGGTAGCTGTTATTAGCTCAGTCTGTTAGCTGCTGTTAGCTCAGTCTGTTAGCTGCTGTTAGCTCATGTTAGCTCAGTCTGTTAGCTGCTGTTAGCTAATGTTAGCTCGGCTTGTTAGCTGCTGGTAGCTGTTGTTAGCTCAGTCTGTTAGCTGCTGTTAGCTCATGTTAGCTCAGTCTGTTAGCTGCTGTTAGCTCATGTTAGCTCAGTTTGTTAGCTCATGTTAGCTCAGTTTGTTAGCTGCTGTTAGCTCAGTTTGTTAGCTGCTGTTAGCTCAGTTTGTTAGCTGCTGGTAGCTGCTGTTAGCTGTTGTTAGCTCAGTTTGTTAGCTCATGTTAGCTCAGTTTGTTAGCTGCTGGTAGCTGTTGTTAGCTGTTGTTAGCTCAGTTTGTTAGCTGCTGTTAGCTCAGTTTGTTAGCTGCTGGTAGCTGCTGTTAGCTCATGTTAGCTCTGTTTGTTAGCTGCTGTTAGCTAATGTTAGCTCGGCTTGTTAGCTGCTGGTAGCTGTTGTTAGCTCAGTCTGTTAGCTGCTGTTAGCTCATGTTAGCTCAGTCTGTTAGCTGCTGTTAGCTCATGTTAGCTCAGTTTGTTAGCTCATGTTAGCTCAGTTTGTTAGCTGCTGTTAGCTCAGTTTGTTAGCTGCTGTTAGCTCAGTTTGTTAGCTGCTGGTAGCTGCTGTTAGCTGTTGTTAGCTCAGTTTGTTAGCTCATGTTAGCTCAGTTTGTTAGCTGCTGGTAGCTGTTGTTAGCTGTTGTTAGCTCAGTTTGTTAGCTGCTGTTAGCTCAGTTTGTTAGCTGCTGGTAGCTGTTGTTAGCTCATGTTAGCTCTGTTTGTTAGCTGCTGTTAGCTCAGTTTGTTAGCTGCTGTTAGCTCAGTTTGTTAGCTGCTGGTAGCTGCTGTTAGCTCATGTTAGCTCAGTTTTAGCTCAGTTAGCCAGTCTGTTAGCTGCTGGTAGCTGCTGTTAACCTATGTTAGCTCAGTTTGTTAGCTGCTGTTAGCTAATGTTAGCTCAGTTTCTTAGCTGCTGTTAGCTCAGTTTGTTAGCTGCTGTTAGCTCAGTTTGTTAGCTGCTGTTAGCTCAGTCTGTTAGCTGCTGTTAACCTATGTTAGCTCAGTTTGTTAGCTGCTGTTAGCTAATGTTAGCTCAGTTTGTTGGGTGGTCCAGGCCTGGGACATTCCCAGGGGATGCTGACAGAGAGTGGAGCTGATGTTGTGCCAGAACAGGAGCTGGGGTCATATTCGTTGAATACACAGAAGCTTCAGTGAAGAGGCCACAGCAGTCTGTGTTTTCTGCCTGTGAGGAAAAACAACACTTCAAATAAAAACACTCGACTCGTAAAGTTACCGCAGCCCGTTAAAAAACGAGTTATTTTCCACTGTCAGCAGGTGTTATTGATCGTCACCATGGAAACACAGATACACTGATGCGGGGGTGGGGGTGCTTTTCTTTTGTGGTTGTAAGTAAAGACTTTGTTTCGTCCAGCACAGAGAATCTGATCAGGTGTTTTTATATGAAAGTCAGATAATGTCGTCACACTGATCAAACTGAAAATTAGAAAACTGCTGCAGGTGAATTTGATGTTGTTTCTTTGTGCAGTTCACACTTTTGTCCACTTGGTGTCGGTGTATTCTCTTAATATAATATAACTGAATGCAGCCTGTGGTTTAATGTAACTAAGTACATCTACTCAAGTATTGAGCTTCAGTCTTTCTATTTGTACTCCATCTCCGTTTGACAGCTTTAGTTTCTTTACAGATTTTTGCACAGAACAGATGAAAAGTTCATAAAATGAACTGTCTGTTTTATTGAATCCACACGATTGGCTTGTTTAACACTTTGACAGATTTGTTACAGAAAATACAGAAAAGAAAGTTTCATTTCTGGAGAGAGGACAGTGAATCATCACCATGTTGTTTAAATGTGAGAACAGTTTTGGTCGCTGACGTTACAATCAGATGAGCTCGGTAAACGGTCAAACGCTGTCTTCACTCTGCTCGACGCTGTCCTTAGTTGGACCTTTGTCTGAAAGAAAATACACAAATAATGTGATGAGAATCAGAATATGGCCACAATATATATCAAGCATGAAGTCAAAGCTCAAGTCTCAAAGGAAAATCCATCAGAGACTTGCAGAAAGTGCTGACAAAGAAAACCTCTGCACACACTACTGCCGGACAAACAGAGCAAAAACTGATGCCGCAGCGACCTCTAGCGACACATGTAAACATTACATGTCTGTCAATCTCACAGCAGAGGAATCTACAGTCTCCTAGTCATGTGGGTAACCACTTTTCCGAGGTCTCGGTCATCAAAGATGAATCAAGACCACACATTGAAATTCAGACAAACAGTGTTAACAGTTACTTCAGGGTCCCTGCAGAGGCCAAACATCTTTGACCCACCACAGCTGAACTGTGGTAAAGTACAAAATAAATATTCACCTCACACGTCATCCTATAAAAGAGAAGAGAAACAGTTTGACTTACCTCGTCTCTTCCGATTGTGTCAATGAACTCTTCAACGACGTCTAAACAGTTCACCCACTTCCCCTGATCGATGTACTTCTTCACGTTTGCAGATAACTTGCTCTGCTGTTCTTCTTTCATTGTCTTCGACACAATGTCTTCCCCCGCTTCCAAAATCAGCTCGTGCACTTCAATGTCTCTCTTGCAACATGCCCGGCAGCAGCTGTCGGCGCAGATCGGCCAGGTCGACAGCAGAATGGCGCCGATGAAAGTGATACCGAAGAGGACAGACATGCCAATCAACTGAAAGAGAGAGCAGAGTTGTATTATCAGGATTAGGGTGAGGTCACATGACATTTCATGACTGAAATCCCTCAAAATATTTACAATAATTAAGACTTAAAACACACTTACCCTTGAATTCATCTTCATCTCCGCAATGGTCACGACAGGAGTATCTCCAGGTGTGATGTCCGTCTTGCTTTGGCATTGTAAGTCTGCCACCTGTTTGTTATTCTGATTGTAACAGCAGACAAACCACTCGCCGTCGATGAGCACGGACGCGACCCACAGCAGACCCACGCACAACGCTTTGACGGCGCGGCGGAACAAAACGCAGCCAAAGTGACACGAGCCCTTCGAGCTTGTGTAGTTCCACGCTCTCTGAAACGGCAAGTCCGTTGACAGCATTAAGATGGTTATGATGAGACACGGCAAAATCATGTACGCGCAGCAGTAGCCGGGTTGTGGTTTGCAAGAGCACGGAAACTCAGTCTCCAGTGCTTGATAAGAAAAAACCAAAACGCTGAAAATAAAAGCGTTGGCATTGTCTTTGACCTTACTGATGAACTGCTGCAGCGGTGCAGCTACGGCCTGCATCTTTGGAGGAGAAGTGGTCATCTGCTGAGGCTCGCTGCTGACATCCTCTAGATAAGGACATGAAACCACAGCTTTCCTCTTTTTGCAGGAAAGACACAACAGTGTTGATGGGAATTAATGAAAGTAGTGAGTTCCTTCAGTGTAGTTCGGGTAGTCTCTGCAGTGTGATTCCATCTGTTCTGCATCTGTTTAAAACAAATATGTACCGTATTTTCACGACTATAAGGCGCATACAAACGTCTTAGATTTTTTCCAAAATGTGCGGTGCGCCCTATAGTGCAGTGCGCCCTATGTGTGTTGTTAAACCTGTGTTGAGAACGTTGAAATGAAAAGGGCTGGATGGATGAAGAGATGATGAAAGAGTGGCTGAGGCAGGTGTATGTAAGGCGACCAGGTGGTTTTTTCCACGCATCACCATCGCTGTTGATCTGTGACTCTATGCGTGCCCATCTCACAGCCGATGTGAAAAAAGAAGTAAAACAAATAAACGCTGCACTTGCTGTTATTCCGGGAGGTCTGACAAAGGAACCCGCTGGACATCGGTGTGAACCGGCCGTTCAAAGTAAGGCTGCGAGCGGCGTGGGAGCGATGGATGACCGATGGAGACCACAGTTTCACAAAGAGTGGCAGGCAGCGCCGGGCAAGTTACGCCACAGTTTGCGGATGGATTGTAGATGCGTGGGCTTTGATTAATGACGATTACCGGCAATGTGCTAATGTGTGCTGTGGTAATGTGCTTAAAAAATGTTAGTACTTTGTAATAAAGGCCTTTAAATAAAGCACAATCAAACTCAGTTTTGCTCCCGCTCTATTTTTAAATACGCACACTTCTATGCTTGTGTCTGTGTTGTTGTAAGGTGGTGCGCCATATGTGTGTGTAGACTGCGCCTTTTCGTACGGTGCGCCTTATGGTCGTGAAAATACGGTAATCACAGATATTCATGATCATAAAGGAGGTAGTGAAAATTAATTCTGGCTTCATGACACAATTTTCATTTAAACAAAAGAGGAAGCGGTGACCAGACCCCAGTAAACTGCTCAACATAATAAATTACAAGAAAAACCGGCCTGTGCTGAGTCAGACCAGTTCGGAGCCTCGTGCAGCTTTTTGTCTTCATCTTCTGGTGGGTGGAGTAATGGCACGTTTTGGGCTTGCAGGTGAAGTGACATCTCTTCATTCATAAACGGTTTTATAATTAATGTTAAATCCAGAATGCTTCCTCATATTCACAGATAGTTTGGTGTCGTCATGATTATCTGTTCAACACGGTAACAACAACAGTACATTTGTTATTTTCTTCACATCAAGGAGAACTTTAATCCAAAAGTCAGAATTATACGAAAAGATCGATGACATCAATTCCAAAAATCACAACATGTTTTTATCTATTAAAAAAAATATATATATATATTTAAAACATGTTTTACTGTTTTAATGTTTATTAAACAGTTTGACCTCCAATGTATATGTATTGTGCCAATCCTGAATTGATTGATGATGATCAGATATTGGAGGTGGCTGCTATTTTTCAAAGCTTTCTGTTTCTGTCGCGCTCCTTTCTTTTTCTTCCTCTTTCTTTGTTCCTGCTTTTTCTTCTTAAGAAAGTTTCCCGTGATGACCAATGCAAGTATGGGCACTAATTGTGGCACTGTGGTCTCAATCATGTGATATGGTTGTGAAATCTTTAATATAATGTAGAACAGAATCAACCCGTTTACGGGAAATGGGCAGGTGGATGTGAAGAGGCGAGGAGAAGTTGAACCTCGATTTCCAAACAGAATGCGTAACACTGACATCTAGTGGTTAGAAATCTAAACTGCAACACAAAGTCCAAACACTGGAGGCGTCTTTCCAAACCTCGTCCCCGGACCGAAGACCTGACGAGCCCAACATGTTGTCTGACTTCAGTCTGTGCTGCAAAATACTGAGAAATAAAACATTACTTTGAATCATGTTCCACTTGTGTTAATGTACTGGACTCAGAAAAACATGGAACGGATGAAACAGTCTCATGCTTCTTCATGATGATGCAGTGTCCAGGACAGTCTGATGAGTCTCTTCCTGTCTCTCTACAAATCCAAAGCTCTTCCTCCATGTGGACTATCGAGCTATGTTATCAGTTTAATTTGACAGATGAAAATCATCCTGATGATCGTCACATTGGACACTTAAAAAAGGAGAAAAATTCAAATCAAAAGTAAAATTCTTTATTTAAGTTGCACAAAGAAAAAATGGATTTAAATGTGAATAAAACAAGGCAGCATAGAATAAATGTTTTTATACATACACTTGTTTTATATATACTTATATTTATGGTGAGTGGAGCAGACATGCTGAGCTCAGAGTTCTGTGTCGTGTTCGTCATTTCTTTTGCTCCACTGTTGTCGTACTTGTTCAGACAGTGTTGGCTCGCCACATTTCATCACTTCCTGAGCAGCATCGAAGCATTCCTTCCATCTTTTTTCACAGATTTTCTCAGTGATGGTCACAGTCAACTTTTCTTTTGCTGCAGTTCTCAAAATCTCTTTCAGTACATGTCCCTCTTCTTCTAAAATCAGTTTGTCATAGAAAACTTTTCTGTCACAACAGCCTAATTTCCCTTCACAGCATTTCCTCCAACCAATCAAAGACATCAGGGCTGCAGCAAGAATGATACTGAAGAGAATAGAGAAGCCGAGAGTCTGAAAAAGAAACAAAGCTGGTGATATTCACAGAATCAGTGTTCTCATTTGAAGACCACAGGCAGACAGAAAACACTCACCTTTGACAAGTTTCTCAGTTCAGCGATGATCTTTTGTTCCTCAGCTGTGATGTGTTGCTTGTCTTTGCAGGCTAACTGTGCCTGTTGTTCAGAGTGATCATTCTTACAGCAAACATACCAGTGTCCATCGATCAGCACGGAGGCGACCCACAGCAGACCAACTAAAGCCGCCTTCAACATGTGACGGGCTAAAACCAACAGAAATGTGCTGCAGCAGCACCGCTCACAAACGTCTGTGCATCCAGATGTACCGCATGGACAGGTACAGGTGTATTTCCAGGTTTTTCTAAACTTCTTATCCATCCAAAGAATCAGGACAAATATGACTAGGAACGGCAGGCCCATGTGTAAGTTGCACTCGTTTGTTTGTGGTTTACACGTGCATGCCATGTCTCTCTCCAGCAACACATTGTAAGTAAAGATTACGATGATGGCAGCATAGATGCTGAGCTTTGCAGAGGGAAAGTTTGTCAGGTAGTCCTTCATCTTTGGCGAGCGTTTGGAATCTGCTGAGAGGAACGGCTTATAAACCCTTTAAAAATACATGAGTGGAAGAGGAAATGTATTTCCTGTTGATGAGGCCTGTCCCAGTCAGACTTATTCAGCCTCAACACTGAAGTAGAAAGGCTCCATGTTTCCTATTGTTACGTCCGGCCTAGGGGAACCAAACACAACAAGAAAAGGACGCTCCACTCTTTCCCCACTCCCAAGAATGACCAAGGTCACAGAGCTGCAGTCCAACGAAAGATCATTTATTTGATTATTATTAGTATTTTTATTATTATTTCAAAAGTGGTAGTGTTAGGCTTCAGGGTGAGCATGGCCCAAAACAACAAACAGAACAATCTGACCAAAAACTAACTTACCTAACCAAAACAAGGAAAACAAAATACAGTTTTTTTAACCTGCCTCCCTAGGAAATAAACAGGAGAAAAAGGAAATGAACCAAAAGAGCTACTCATCCCTACAACTACCTGGACTGCTAAGCTAAAGTCTGCACAGCACAAAGACAACGCAACACAACACAACACAACACAACACAACACAACGCAACGCAACGCAACGCAACGCAACGCAACGCAACACAACGCAACACAACACAACGCAACACAACGCAACGCAACGCAACGCAACGCAACGCAACACAACACAACACAACACAACACAACACAGCCTGGTGCAGTTGGGTCAAGAGAAGAAAACAAACTTATCCAGCGGCGGCCATTTATAGCAGATCCACCAGTCCATTAACCAATCAGCAGGCAGCACCTGGAGAGAGAGCGAGATCCTAAGGTGGTGGTAGCACCACCCTTAGGCAGGGAGGAACAATGGCACATACAAATAAACACACATCATATACTAAATTATGACCCTGGGTCAAAACATTATATTGCTAAAATTTCGTGGTCTGAACCAAATCTCTTCCTCTGATACTCTTGTGTACTGGGTTAGTCAGTGTATACCCACACTGTAACTGCTCCGGGAAAAACAGGAAACTAATAATAATGAACCAGATGTTAAAGGGTTTAGTAGCATCTACTGGTGTAGTTGCTGATTGTGTGAAGGAGAAACTAAAGTGGCTGCAAATAGTTCGTCCATTCTGGTCTGCTGCAGAATATGGAAGATGATAAAACAAAACACAGAAACAAAACTATTATTATTATAATGTAGAGTTATGAAGATTATCTAAATCTGACACTGAACCTTTGAGTACAGTTCTGTCAGGACTAAGAAAGCTGGCCATGTTTAGGTTGTCTTGTGGTTTCCTGTTTTATTTTGTAATTTTCCCCTCCTCTCGTTTCAGATAACTTGCTCCGTCCCCTGGTGTGGTTCCCTCCTGTCTGATTGTCTTCCCCGCCCTGGTTGTTCCCACCTGTTCCCCATTACCCTGTGTATATATTGTCTGCGTCTCCGTTTGTCTGTTGACAGTTTGTCTTGTCCTTTGTACCTGAGAACCAGCTCCTTACCACAGCCTCGTCAAAGTCCTTGTCTTATGCTTGTGTCTTGTCAGGTTTTGCTTTGTTACTTTGTCTAGCCTTTGTATTTCATAGATTTTTCCCTCATTAGAGTGTTTTTTTGTTCGTTATCTTTTCCCTGATTTTGTTACTAGGTTTTCCCTCTCTTGAGTGGTTTTTTGTTGTACTTTGGTAATAAATGATTTGTTTATTTTGCACTTTGTCTCCCGAGTCGTGCGTTTGGGTTCAAGCCATAGTTCTAGCCGTGACAAGTACGTTGGTATTTCTCAGGCAGCAATGAGAGAGCGGGAAGTCAGTGGTGAGTTTTCTCTTCATTGTTTTGTGGAAGCTTCGAGTTTATTAAGACAGCAATAAGACAAGCATTAAATACAACGTGAAGCAAAATGATACAACTCAATGTGAACGTGAAAATCACTAATCGTGTTTATAGTCGAGCGTTATTACAAAAGTCAGCAGATCTTCACCTTTCTGTTCACAGGGAGCTTTAAAGCTTTAGACTTCGATTACAATTTGATGAACGGTAAATATCGGCCATAGCAAACACTGATGTATACAGGAAACTGGGAAAACACAGAAAATATATAAACAACAGATCAACAGGACATTCTTTAAAACCACAGTATGTGCCCAGTGATCACAAATGAAATTATCATTCAGGTGAATTATGCTCACATGATATTTCTCAGCAGTGTGCTGAGGACTCCAGTGTTGTAGTCAAGACCCCTTAACTGGGACCAACTCGATCACGGGTCCTTCACCACTGATGTCGGGTACTACAACACTGTCGGACTCCTCCAACATGGGCTGTGCCTGTTACATGGAAACATGGAACAGATGAAATAGTGTTATATTAGTTAGTGCTGGCTCTGGTCATCCCTGAGTTATGCTGCCATAGGATTAGACTCTCTCTCTCTCTGGAGTTTCTGTCTCTGTTGTCCAGCAGGTTCTCGTGGATCGTGGCTGCTGCTGTGATCCTGCACGACGTCCACTACACATATTACTACTGTCATTATTGCTGCCATATCTGCTACTGTGGTTATTTTATCAGTCATTGTCATTTTATCAGTCATTGTAATTCATTGTCATTTTATCAGTCATTGTAATTCATTGTCATTTTATCAGTCATTGTAATTCATTGTCATTTTATCAGTCATTGTGATTGTACAATATGTTTGTGTTGATTTGTTCTGTACACGTGACATCTATTGCACGTCTGTCCGTCCTGGGAGAGGGATCCCTCCTCTGTGGCGTAAACCAGCTGGTGCTGAATGAACGACAAAACGTTTCTTTTCCAGACGGCAGACTGAAGCTGGTTGGTTGATGCGTTAGTGTTTCGACCTTGAGCTTGAATTCGTTGAGGCTTCTCAAAAAAGTCTCAAATCCATTTTTCCACCATCTGTGGTCAGTAAGCTCGACTACAAGTGAGACACATCGAATGATGAAAGACTCTCTCGAACAATACAGGGCAAGCTCTTATATACCATGGGGGAGAACATGCATGCAGAATAAACATTGTTTATAACTCTTGTGTCATCAAAGGCCAGAGAAAGAGAGAGAGCCCCCTCTCCTGGGATGCCCCACCAAAAGGCCTTGGTGTCGTAAAAGGCCGAGAAAGAGGAAGAGACTCTTCTCCCAGTGTCTCCCAACACATGGCCCTGGTGTCATAAAAGCCCGAGAAAGAGGAAGAGACTCCTCTCCCAGTGTCTCCCACCATATGGCCCTGGTGTCAAAAAAGGCCCAAGAAAGGGGGAGACTCCTCTTCTCAGGGCATCCCAAGAAACGGCTCTTTGATCTCTTCCTCAACCTTGTAAATGGAGATAGACACAGGACAAAGACACCATTTGGGACCTTTCTATCTAAATTATCTTAAAGTCCAGATGACTTTAAGATTACAGCTACTGTGACAAATCAAGTATCTTCATGTAAACCATATGTATTAAAACTACTAATGTTAGTAGGGAACTATGCATCTGTGCAGACACCTCAACCTCACGTGTGGTCATGTGACTAACATGACACAAACTGTGAAATGAACATGAAGCCAGACTGCGACAATTTAGTTATTAGTGTTTCCAGTTAACTTTTTTTAAAAACTTTATTTCATATATTTATTCTGTATTTAACAACAACAACAAAAAATCCACTCTGCTGATTTTTTTAATTTATTTTTTTATTGCAGGAGCTTTTACAAGTTACCCAACCATAAACCATGAAATAGCATCAAAATGAGAAAACGCGTGCGTTTGCATTCTGTGTTAAATTAGCCTTCATACAAGTTTTTGCATTAACAAGTTTCAACCAGAACAATCATGATTATCTTCACCTGAGTCTGTTTAAGAATAATTCACATGAAAGTTGCAGTATGACAAGAATTGTCTTCCTTTGAATTATATTTTAAATGTTTCCATAACCCTGCATCCCAAACTAAGTACATGTGGACATTTACATGTACGAGGAAAAAAACTGTACAAATAAATACATTCAGCAGAAATTATGTCACGGCAGAGTGCAAAACACGAATACAAAAACAAGAAATGTAACAAAGCAAGCTGCTTTAAGGTAGTGCTGCTGCAAACTCAACGAAGAGACAAAGGTTGAAGATTTAACACCAGAACAAAAAAACGTCTCATGTCGTCTAATTAAAAAGAACAAATACTTCTTTAAGGCGTCATCGATCAAAACTCACTCATTTCTAACTACTCTAAACCAAAATGTATCCAATGTGTTAAAATAACTCTGAAAACTTTTGTTCGGTTCACATTAATAATAATAATAATAATAAAAAGCAGTGCCCTCGTCCAGTTTTATGTCGTTAAGAGAGCTCTGGGGTACCTTTAAGGTTCCTTCAAATATGGCATCGTCCTGTTCTTCTAATCAGCATTAAGGATTAAAATATATTTATCTATTTATTAAGTTTTGATGTAATAAATGGTTTAATATTTGGTATTTAGCCTGTGTTGAGTGAATCCCTAGAGGACCGAGGATGGTTCCCTGAGGAGCTCCTTCATGAACGTTTCATGAAACCAGAAAGTTTTCCTGGATACTCCGAGGTATTTAGAGTTTTCTTTTTTTTTTTTTTAAGTACTTTGCTGGTGAGGAACTCTTTTTGGATTACATGAGCATCTGGACCTGAGCCTGAAATTTTCAGCCCCAATGTCACAAAAGTG
The DNA here is from genome assembly GCA_018985215.1 of Larimichthys polyactis. NCBI lineage: Eukaryota > Metazoa > Chordata > Actinopteri > Sciaenidae > Larimichthys > Larimichthys polyactis. The sequence continues at coordinate 65,335 of JAFMOB010000683.1, read as the reverse complement.
ACGCTGGATCATGGCCGAGAGGTTTCAAGCATGTTGTTTTTCTCAGATATGTATAAGCTGTCATACTATTTGATATGACCAGTTTACTTTGCAGTTTTATTTCATGGTTGTAATATGCAAGTTAAATACAGTGGTCCCCTGTTATCGCGGGGGATACGTTCTAAATATAACCCGCAATAAACAAAATCCGCGAAGTAAGTTTTACAATTATTATACATGTTTTAAGGCCGTAAAACCCCTAACCACACACTTTTATACTCACATTTTGTACAGTACTCCCTTAGTTAATCAGGATGCAGAACACAATGCGCGTTCATACTGTTACAGTACGCTGTAAAAAAAAAAAGCATGCAAAATTACACAAAAAAAAAATTGAGGAACAGCGAGTCCACGAAAAGTGAACCACGTTATAGCGAGGGACGACTGTACTATGAAGCTACAGTAAAAAGTGCTGTCTGTTGCTATAGCAACACACCATCCAAACATACGCCCACACCTCAAAATACATTTCAAGAAGTAAAAAGGTAGCTGTCACCGTTAAACCATGTTCAGAGAGTGTGACAGACTTCACTGTATTAACTTGTTGATCCAGTTTAACGTGTTCAGATCAGCTCTGACACAGAGTCTAAATACACTTATGTAATTCTGAAAAACAAAAACATTCACCGACTCTGTTTAACCACGAGCTTTACTGACGAGCACGTCGACACAAACTCAGATAATATTGAAGCGTTTCCCTTTAAGCCCTGAGAATATTCAGCATCATTATTTACAGACAGTTAAGCTTCAAGAGGAACATTTCAAATTTACTCCTATAAAGTATCTATGGCAGAAAATGTGCATGAATGTCCCGAGTTCCCGACGTGATCACAGTCTATACAAATGTTCTCTGAGCATTTCATTTTTTAACTTTTGTGCAGAAGCAAACAGCAGCTGCTCATTTTGAAACCTGTTATCTAAAGATCACAGCTTCATTATCTGGATGTAAGACGGCGCTCTTTGATTTTTAGAGCCACTTATCTCAAGAAAATATTGAAACTGTGCACAGATTTTATATGCTTAATTATTTTGGGTGTAAATGTTCATGAAGTTGTTAATTTTGGTCTTTAATGCATGGATAGATTTTAAAATTGATGTTTTTTATACGATGAATATGATTAAACATGAAAGTAGATATCCCTAAACGTCACTGGGCTCGTTGAGGCTGCAGGAGCTGATCGCACCGCTCGGCTCCACGGAGAACACGCCATCAACTATCTTTGATGGATGCCGCGTGGAATGGCACATCAGATAATATAAAAGATTCTGCTGTGAATGTTAAATAATAATAATATTTTGGTCAGACTTTAAAAGTCATGAATACGCTACACTCCGCTGTTCTCTTTGATCCAGCTGCGGAATCTGGTGACTCGGGTGTAGATGCCCGGTTTGTTTCTCCGAGCGCAGCCGTCGCCCCAGCTCACCACGCCAGCCAGGAAGACCCGCCCACCGGGGGCGGTGACGGACAGCGGCCCGCCGGAGTCGCCCTGAGAGAGTCGGAGAGGAAAGTTAAAGCAGATTCAGGTTTGAGAGCAACTTAACACCCAGTTTGAGCTTGAACCATCGTCATGTGTGTGACTCGTTTTAACGTCTATATTGGCAGACCACTCCCGTCTCTGTTTTCATCACTTCAAAGCTCAACAACTTTCGTTTAGTCGCCTATAACCTGTTCCTATCCGAGTGCTGACAAAGGCTGGACTCTATAACTATCACTGGATGGCACCAATTGAACTCTCAGACGTGCTACTTGGACATGTACAAAGCAGGTCCATCAGATCGTCTGCAGCTCACACAAGGAGTGCATTCAGCCCCCGTCTGTGGATCAGTCTGGATCTAATAGACCTTTTTAAAAATACTAAGACAGATCTTTTCAGTGCGTCACTTATTTAAAGACGCCGAGCTTTAAAGGTTGTCCATCTTGTCTTGAAACAGGTCATTATGCAAACACAGTAAGTTTTGGCGTGTGCTCTGTCGTGTGGGTACCTGACAGGCGTCCACGCCTCCTTTAAGGACGCCGGCACACAGCATCCCGTCAGTGACCTCGTCTTTCAGCAGACTCTTACACACCGTGCTGTTGATGATCCGAACTTGCGCTTTCTGCAGGATGGTCGCAGCGAGACCTGACGGACAAACGTGGATGAAACTCAGTTTTAAAATGAAGTGTTGCTTTGACACAGTAGTACAAAGTATAACTGCTGTATTCAAACATCCTTTCTCTCAAACTGCAAACAGACGCCGTGTTGCCAACCCGCTGGGCCCAATAGTCCCGGCCTGGACATTTAAACAGCAGCCCGAGCATCGCGGCAGCTTGTTTTGTGTTGTGTACTGTGAGCTCGCCTCGTCTGATGATCCTCGTTTTGTTCGTATTTGAGAACTGTGGAGGTTGGTGTATTGAATTACTGGGACTGGGCAGGGTTTAGTTTAGTTATAGTTTTACTGATTTCTCGAGAGCATATTTCTGTTAGACTCGTTAGTTCAGGGGCTGTTTTGATATTTAGTGTTAGATTTAGCTAGTGAGGTTTTTCTTTCTCGTTTTGGTTTTCTACCTCGATGTCACAGGCTCTGTTAGAGTTTCTCTTTGTGTCATATTTGTTTGTTCTTTTAAACAGCACTCGCTCGCCCTTTGTTCCCTTTTGCCTCACCTCCTTTTGTTAAAACTATTTGAACTTTCATTTAATAAAACACTTTTTGTTTATTAACCACAACATCTTGGTTTTATGTTACTTCCTCGTACCCCGCCGTCATTCGACGTGAACTCACCTCCTTCTCTGGTGGCCCCCCAGCCGGTGATCCATGCCTCTCGGCCTGCTGGGAAGTTGTAGGTGGGGGAAGGCAGACAGATGGGCCAGATGTTCTGGTTGAGGGTGACGTTGTTGTCCAGCTCCATCAGGGCGATGTCGTTGTCGTAGGTGAAAGCGTTGTAGTCTCGGTGAGCGATGATCTGCCTCACGTTCCTCCTCACCGTCCACTCGTTGGTCTGACTCTGCACATGCAGACCCAGCAAGGCCTCCCATTGGTCCGCCTGAGAGTACCTGCATCAGCAAGAGGTCAGCGGTCCTCTACATTAGTACAAACACATCCATCTGATCTACGACGAAAAAGCTTGTTCTGTTCTCTGGATGTGGAGCTCGTACTTGTTCGGTCCGTTGTCCTGGACACAGTGAGCGGCCGTCAGCAGCCAGCGGTTGCTCAACACCGACGCTCCACAAACGTGACCCGTGCCCCTGATGTGGAGGCTGACCTGCCACGGCCACTCGCCCTCCCGGGACGCCTGACCGCCCACGATCCGAGAGCTGCGGTACGGCCGTATGCCGCACTCTGGAAACACAAATACACACAGCTGATGATAAAAACAACAGAGAGAATGTGTGTGTGTGTGTGTGTGTGTGTGTGTGTGTGTGTGTGTGTGTGTGGTAAACGTACGGCAGTCGTCCTCATCAGAGCCGTCCTCACAGTCCTCCTCGCCGTCACACTCTGGGTTCAGTTTACTGATGCAGTGTCTGTTACGGCAGCGGAAGGTGAACTCTGAACACTGCTGCAACACCAGAGCTGAACGACAGGAGATACACAATTATTACCACACACACCGACCTGGTCAGCTGCTTAACTTGGACGGATCATAATGTTCTGTGTCGCTTCGAACATTTTTCACACTGAGACTCGTCTGATCCGTCTGAGCAGTCGTCTTTCCCGTCACACGTCAGCTTCTCTGGAACGCAGCGACGGTTTCTGCAGGAAAATTCTCCTGCTTTGCATTTTACTGCAGAGAACAGACGAGATATCCGATCATGAAAACCTGCTCAGACCTGAACAACATGAAGAGACAGCCACCATAACCTGGAGGATTATCTACGGACATCATGAACAGTTCAGTCTGACGCACCACAGTTGTCCTCGTCCGTGTTGTCCCCGCAGTCGTCAAACCCGTCGCATTCCCAGAACTTCGGTTTACAGCGGCCATTTTTACACTTCATCTGAGACTCGTCACACTCTGAGCGGAGACACAAAGAAAAGACGACAGCGTGCTCGTAACTTCCTGTCTGTGGCTCTCAGCTCCAAACCCATTGGTTCCCACTGAAGACGTAGAAATCTTTAACTTATTTCACTTGCAGGAACGGGTTGGCAATTCCCTAAATAACGCAGGTCACTGTAGTTTTAATCAAGCGTCATTCAAATAGGAGGTGCTCCTGCTGGGGAGTTAAAATCAGGCGACACATCCTGCTCAACATTTTCAAAGATAAACACAGTCTGTGGTTTGGACTCACTGCAGTCGTCCTCATCGCTGCCGTCTCCACAGTCGTTCCACCCGTCACACTGCAGAGTCTTGTTGATGCACAGGTTGTTGGTGCACTGGAACCTTCCAGGACAAGCTGATCAATGACAGCAAACAGTCACAAAGTGCATCTGGTTTTTTGGTTAAATACACAAACAACAAAGTCTTGTCTTACGATTGGTCGGGATGAAGGCTTCGTACTCTGCGGTGAAACCTTGGTCGACGTAGGATGAGTCCGAGTTAAATTTGATGGTCATCGTGTTGCCTCGGCTGGTGATCACGGTGCTTTTTGGTTTACTGCCACACAGTCTACAACACAGAGACACAAAGAGGACGACTCAGGACGTCTCACTGAGTGGACAGTCAAACAGAATTTAAATAGTCGGGTATCGCTGCTGGTGAACTTCAGTCTTTAGAGCATCATCATTGGAAACAAGTGTCAAGTCAAGACCTGGTCATACTGTAGACCTGAAGGGCGACTTGAAACTTTTGGTGGTTTTGTTTGGGACTTGGACCTGATCTTGACTTGCTGGTCTACTGTCTAGGTCTTTGTACACTTCCCCAGTCCAACATCGTCGCACATCATTTTCATGTCACAAGTTTCAAGCCGTCAGGATTCAGTCTGAATTTGACTATGAGTGACAGAAGCATCAGGAAACCTTTTATTGTTGACGTCAACATAATCCTTGGAACACTGGTTACTGTTATTTCCCAAGAAGAACTTGTTGAACTGAACCTTCAGAAACTTTTCCTTTGGGACCTTAAAGAAATAAAAGACAATTATTAAACAGAGTTGAGGCCGCGTGATATTAATTCTCAGTGTGATGTATGAAAGACACTGTTTGGTCACCATGTTTAAAAGACTTTACGACACATGTTTAGAAAAACTACAAGCTTGAACTTGTTTTTCAATGGATGTTCATTTATATATCTATAAAGTATTATTATTAATTATTATTATTATTATTATTAATCACTGTTGTGAGAATAAAATGTGGACTTGCCTCAATGTTCCAGACACATGTGGTTCGTGGAGGATAGTTGGAGGGGAAGAACGGGGATGAGAAGGAGCCTCTGTCTGCAGTCAGTGTACGTCCACACTCTGATCAGACCATGACACACACGTTAGAGACGAGTTACACTGACGTCACACAAAAAGGTTGTTGGTCAACTATAAACAGTGTGTCTCAGTTCACGTACTTCCATACTCCATAAAGGAGCTGAAGGTTGCAGTGAGTACCTCAGTATATTTGATTTATATTGTGACAGTCAAATGTTGGAGCTAAAGCGCTGCATGGTTACAGTTACAGTCTATGGACTGAGCAGTTTCACTTCAGTTATGACTCCCCGTTATAAAACACAGATCAACATAGCAGCACAGAGAGAATCAAACACTGAAAAACACGAGCGTCTGACAACGTTAATAACTCCTCAATGATTCCTGACGTACTTTGCTCCGTCAGAGGGATCTGGGAGTAGTTGGCTCTGAAGCCGGGGAAGTTCTTCTCCTCGCTGGTGACCAGAGTCAGCAACATGACATTTCCAGAGGACAGGAAGGACAAAGAGCCATGAGGGTATCCGCACTGTCTGAAGGGGACCAGAGAAACATGCAAATGTCACTACTCAGATCTGATCTGTTCTGAAGTAAAGACTGATCATATATTGACTGATATTATTGTAGATATATTGTATTGATCATTATGTTGGATATTCATGAGCTTGGTGGACGCAGAGCTGGGCTGACTGCTGCTGGACTAGTCAGTGATATTAGTTTACACTTTTTCTAAATACCAATATTTGTATCAGCTTCAATAATCAGCGTCAGTCAGACTGTAGCTACCGCTCAGTTAAAGTTGACTAGGCTGACGCAGATTTACTTCAGTGCATCGTTGAGTCTTTTCAGCACTAACTGAACACAAGACACAAACTTTAAGCTCTGGTAAAGTGGTTTGTGTCTCACTCGGCCAGGACTCGATGTTCGATCGCAGCCAGGGAGTCGTATAATTTGATGAAGTCTTGCTGACAGTCGTCCTCCAGGATCAGAGTGTGGAAGTCCAGTTGAACTCGGTGGCCGGGGTCGGCCTTCAGCCTCCACTGCAGGTAGATGTTCGGCGGGTACGAAGAGTCCGGGAACCCTGGAGACTGGACGATTCCGGCTTCACTGACGTGGATGTTGAACGACTTTTTGACTGAAAGTATGAACGAGAAAAACTTCACCAACATTGATTACAGCCACATTTTCTAACCACTTTAGAGTCAACTGTCCAAATTAAGTTTGAAAGCATGTGGAATATTATATGACCACACCAAAAGACACACGAATATTCCTGTTTACATGCAGCCATGCACACGCCTCAGCAGAAAACACTGTTTCTAAAAAAGTTGGCCCGTGTATCCGTTTACATTTTACACACAGCGTGCAAACTTTCTATGTTAACAGCCCAAAAACCCAAAAACCCAAAAACCCGTCCACGCCCATGAAGTGTTTTTACACACGGTGACACAGAGCGGACTGAGGCGGTGGTGAATCTTCTGAGTCAATGAAAGGAGCATGTGAACAGGACAGAGGGACTAGAACAACGTTTGTGTCCTTTTCTGGAGTAACTTTACTTTGAAAGAATTTGATATTAAGGAAAATAAAAACTGTTCTCACCATTTAAACTGCTCCTCGCCATGCGTGGGTCCATCGCTGAGAACAGAAAGAAGAACATCTTTATTTGAACTCAAAGAAACATTTTGACTTGTTGAAGTCGAACCTGAATATTTTTACCTTGAATTGTAAAAATCTGTTTGATATATTCACTGATGTACTTCTGTTTTTCCTGCAGGAACTCATCGGCCTACTCAACCTCTTTTTATTGTCTCTGGTTCTGCTTTTTGAACGAGTTCCTTCCAATTCAATTCTGTATTATTAATTTATGTACAGAGACCCAATAATTCTCACCACTGAGCAAGCAAAACAAAAACATCAAGCAGAACCCGGCTCATGGTGGGTGGCCCGTCTAGCCTGGGAACACCTCGGACGTGTTGCTGGACAGACGTCTGAGCGCCTTGTGCCACTTTGTTAAGGAAGTTGTAGGTAAAGGTTACTAATACATTAGTTCTGTGGCGGCTGTGGAGTCAAACCTCGTGAGACGACGCTGTTCACACTCAGGGCGTCGGTGGGTTTCAGCAGAATTCGTCCGTGTCGACTCGGCTGACTTTCTGCCGGCGGCTCCAGAGACGCGATGGCTTCATCCAGCGAAGCCTGCTGGGAAACGTGGACGTCAAACTCTGACTGGTAATACGCCACGACGCTGTCGCCTCCGCCGTCCCCCTCACTGCAGAAACACAGACAAGATGACGATCTACAGTTTTCAGCATAAAGACTGGAAACGGTTAACCTGGTTCTGTCCAAAGTTCAGCAGCAAGTTATAACAGAGGTCGAAGATGCAGAGACCCAACAATTCACACTACACTCAGAGAGTTCCTGTTCCTTGTATGCTTTTACTTTGAAACCTCTGCAGGAAGTCATGGACAGAAAGTGAACGACTGCAAAACTGGAAAGAAAATACTGGAAATAATCAGTGAGTATTCTGAAGTTATCACTCAAGTGGATCCAAGTACATTTACTGTACTCAAGTACATATTTAGGATACTTAAAAGTACTTTACTTGAGTATTTCTGTTGGAGCCACGTTGAGTTCTGAGTGCAGGAATGTGTGTTTGAGTTGAATTGTGTGTTTGTGCGTACCTGAAGGCCTGGACTGAGGAGCCTTTGAAGGATTTGGCCAGCACTGAGTTTTTGGAGTAAATCAGCTTCAGCTGAAAGACAAACACGTCACATACAGTAGAAATGTTACACACACACACACACACACACACACACACACACACACACACACACACACAAAGCAGAAATATTACAGCTCAGGTCGACTCCCATGATGCTTTGGGACTGTGACGTCTCACCTGTTGGCTGACCAGAGAGGCCAGCTCTGCAAACTGAGGACTGCCGGGATCTTCATAGGACGGCTGGAACGGCTGGTTATCGATCCCCATGGAGCCGATATAGACCTTCTTCACTCGGACGTCTGTGCGTACTGAAAACAGAGGGGGGCGCTGTAAATCCTTGTATATCCTTAATAAGACATTAATAAATATATTGGGGTGCAGAGGAGACTGAACTTCAAGACCCTTGAATATTTTCTAATAAATTGACATTTCTACTTTTCTAAAATCTACTAAACAAACTGCCAAACTAAAGTGTTGAACAAATCATTTATAAATATAGAAACAGCAAAGACTAAAACTTTGTGGAAACTTGGCGTGCACCATCTAACGACGACACTGTGTCCAGGTAACGAAATCATCGTTTGTGTTTCAGCTCATTAACGTGCTCTGTATACTTTGACATTACTTTAGTTACTTTGCAGATTCATAAGAGAAAATAAAGAAAAAACAAATAAATTATGATATGATGAATCCTCGATTTTTGGAACTTAGCTTTTCAACATTGGTGCACTGTGGTGCAGTGTATATACATAACGGACACTTTATCTGACTGAGCGTCAGTGAGTTGAGCTGCCTTGTGTTTGTACAGTTCATTCCATTAAAGCCTGTGCAGCAGTCTAATGTTTGCTTCCAGACGGATAACAGAAGCAGCTCTGTCAGTGTGAACAGAGCACATGTGGTCTCTTTAAATAAACACTGTTTAAAATGAGCTCACAGTTGAAGTGCCAGACCAGCAGACCGGTCAGCAGAGCCAGAGCGGCCGCTGAGACCAGCAGGCCGACTCCGATCCAGAGCTTCTTCCTGCGGCCCGGTTTCTTCTCCAGCTGCTTGGAGTCTGTGGCCGGCAGGAACTGAAGAGCCGTGTCCCAGTCGGGATCCTGCAGACAGTGGAGGGGGGAGGACGGGGAAGGACGGGAAGGACGGGGAAGGACGGGGGAGGACGGGGGAGGACGGGGAGGACGGGGAGGACGGGGAAGGACGGGGAGGACGGGGGAGGACGGGGAAGGACGGGGGAGGACGGGGAAGGACGGGGAAGGACGGGGAGGACGGGGGAGGACGAGGAAGGACGGGGGAGGACAGGGGAGACGTTAGTTCATTTGTGTTGATTGTTAAAACTTCAGTCGACGCTGCCAGCATCAGTGCCCCAGCAGAAACAGTGTCACACTGAAACCCAGGATCACTGGTACTTACTTCATGAGTTCATCCTAAACACAGAACACTGGCCTCACCGCGATGCACTGCAGCTAACAAGATTAACTTTGACTTCATGAGGACTTTAAAGAGCCTGTCAGACTGTGGAGGTGCAGCAGGGTGGTGCCTGTGTTACGTGTTGTGTCCTGTCACACTGCATGACGTGAGGCTGCACCTTACTAAAGACTTTCAGAGCAGACCATGTGTCTGACACATCTTCTCATATCTGGAAACGTTTGGCTGCGTCCACCATGAGCTGTGTTCATAAGTGTCTATCTGTGCTGAGCTGAATTCATCAAATATGAAAAACAAATGTTCAGTTTACTCAGCGACAGAAAAGCTGAAGGACAAAGTTTGGAACCAGTTCTACAGCTTGATAAAGTCCAGACTTCTGCCCCATGTTAATCTGTTACATGTTTCTGTTGAAGCTGGAACAACTGCTCGGTTCTTTAATGGACTGAAAATGAGGAGCCAGTTCCTCGTCTGTCCCCTTCAGGTGTTAAAATGTCCAACATCACAGCAGAAATAAACATGTAAACTTACAGTCTGCAGGGACGTCTCAGAGACTAGTCCAGGTTTTAGACAGTCTGCAGGGACGTCTCAGAGACTACGTCCAGGTTTTAGACAGTCTGCGGGGACGTCACGGAGACTACGTCCAGGTTTTAGACAGTCTGCGCGGGGACGTCACAGAGACTACGTCCGGTTTTAGACAGTCTGCGGGGACGTCACAGAGACTACGTCCAGGTTTTAGACAGTCTGTGGGGACGTCAGGGACTACGTCCAGGTTTTAGACAGTCTGTGGGGACGTCACAGAGACTACGTCCAGGTTTTAGACAGTCTGCGGGGACGTCACAGAGACTACGTCCAGGTTTTAGACAGTCTGCGGGGACGTCACAGAGACTACGTCCAGGTTTTAGACAGTCTGCGGGGACGTCAAGAGACTACGTCCAGGCTTTAGACAGTCTGCAGGGACGTCTCAGAGACTACGTCCAGGTTTTAGACAGTCTGCGGGGACGTCACAGAGACTACGTCCAGGCTTTAGACAGTCTGCAGGGACGTCTCAGAGACTACGTCCAGGTTTTAGACAGTCTGCGGGGACGTCACGGAGACTACGTCCAGGTTTTAGACAGTCTGTGGTCTCAGAGACTACGTCCAGGTTTTAGACAGTCTGCGGGGACGTCACGGAGACTACGTCCAGGTCTTTGAGTTTTGGTTTCTAAATGTTTTTAAAAATGTTTGTTTGTGGTAAAATAATTCTCTGATGATTCAAACCGTCACATTGATCAATGATCATTGATCATTGGGCTTCAGCCCATTCAAAGCGATAGAACTAGTAAAGTCCAAAGTAAAGTCTGAGTGTGATCACGTTCATTCTGTCTGTGTGTGCTGTGGAAACCAGTCCGGACCACAGAACCGGTGCAGTCTGGACCGGAAGCCACTTTAAGCCTGTGAAGTCTGTTAGAAACAGAAACTGGGTCAGAGGTCAGAGTTCAGGTCAGAGTTTCTGTTTTTGATCTCAGGCGAAACCGACCAGCCCGTGACGTCACAGCGGGTTACAGGTAGGGGACTCACCTGTCTCGGACTGAACTTCTGTCCCGAGTCCAATAAATCCATGTCCACGTCTCTTCTTGCGTGTGTGTGTGTGTGTGTGTGTGTGTGTCTAATCCTTGGTTCCTCTCGTGCTTTCTCCCGGTTGAGTCTCGCGCTCTGCTGCCATTACAGCCCGGCTGACATGGCGGCGACAGGTGAGCAGCGACAGGTGTCTCCGTCCGTCCCGGAGCAGCAGGAACTCCTCTGAGTGGCCGAGGTCGGTTTAGGACTCCGGAGTGTCGCTGCTGGTACCGGGTCGCTGTCAGAACCGGGTTTAACAGAGTTCAGACCCGAAGAAAAACGTCCGCTCGGTTCTGAAGGAGACGGGAACAAGGAAACTAGCGACAGACAGGTAGAGACACCTGAGACTGGTCACACCTGAGCTCCCATGATTCATTGCGCGACTCAAAACACAGCTCTCAGCTGTGTCCGGATCATTTATGATATTTAATATAACATTTACCTGAGAACTGCACTGGACAAAAAGTATATATATATATATATGAGATATACTGAAGAGATATAAGATACAATACAAGTACATAAATACTGTACTCAGCCTAAAGTACTCAGTTACTTTGCAGCAGTGCAGAACAGAGTCTGTAAATGTTAAATTAATTATTTAATAATCATAAATTAATGAACTGAATTGAAAAGATTATTCACAAATTATTCATAATAATAATACTAACTTTATTTTATTGACTGGAGGCTCCTGATGTCAAGTCACCTTCTTGTGTTGCAGGGTCCAGAACTTTATTTTCTTTGCGGTGTCGTGTTTTCGGTGGTGATGCAGCTGAAGATGTTTGAGGAGAAATCCGCCGACACTGTCTGAGTCGTATAACAAGTTTATTACAACAAGTTCAGCATCGTAAAACGTTACTTGTAGAGCCTCCGGCCGAATGATGAGACTTTCTCAAACTATGCGGGACAAGCTCTTTTATAGCGCGGAGGTTATGCTCCCAAAACATGCAGTCAGAGTCAACAATAGTTTAAATCAGTGTAAGAGAGGGACAGAAGAAAAGAGAGGCCCCTCTCCCAGGATGCCCTGACAGATGGCCCTTAACCTTTGACCTGATCTCTCCCTTAACCACGTCAAAGGAAACACACACAGGTAAAAATACCACATGGGACTTGAGATACCCGATGACTCTCTTACTATATTTTACAACACAATCATCAACACTCCTGACAGCTCTTTGGTTCTTTGGTTCCCCTATCCAAATATCCTTAAAGTCAGGATGGACCACAAACAGTTATCTCAGTGTAAACCATATGTATATAACAGTACTAGCATTAGGATGTAACTGTGCATCTATGTGCAGACACCTGCAGGTTTTATGGTTTGTTCAATCAATCAATCAAGTTTATTTATATAGCCCTTTACAATAGCCAGATAAATCAATACAATTAAATTAAAATACAAATAAATATTTAAAGTGCTGTAGTTTTCAAAACCTTCCAGAAATAAGACGCAGTGAGTCCACCTGAAGGAACGACACTGCCTGGTCGAATAAAACGCCAATCTAAAAAAGTGCATCTTAAGTTTTGATTTAAAAAGGCTGAGATCAGTAGTGGTCCGGATGTCGACGGGCAGTTTGTTCCACAGTCTGGGAGGAACGATCGCCCCACTGTTTAAGTCTGGACCTCGGGGCCTCCAGCAGAAGCTGACCCGAAGAGCAGGGCTCTGCCACGATTGCGAATAGTTCAAATCTCTGCCAAGTAGGCGGGGCCAAGCCATTAATGGCGTTAAAAACAAACAACAGACGTTTAAAATCAATTCTAAAACGGACTGGGAGCCAGCACAGGGGTAATATGTTCACGTCTGGACGTGCCCACTAAAAATCGGGCAGCAGCGTTCTGCACAAGTTGGAGACGAGCAATAGAAGACTGACTGAGTCCAACGTAGAGGGCGTTGCAGTATTCCAGCATGGAGCTGATAAAAGCGGATCGTCCTCAAGATCCTGCCGACTCAGAAAAGACTTTTGCCAGTAGACGGAGCTGAAAAAAGCTTGTGCTTTGAGTCAGTGTTCTCTGAATGCAGCCGCTTTGAAGACGAGTTCAGAAAATGACATGACTGACTCTGAAACACTCTGAGCTGAGATGAAGTCATCTCTGTCTCTCTGCTCAGGGCGGCCTCAGCGTGTCATCGAGCCGCCCTTTAAGGACCGCCCACAAAATCCTGAAAACTGGTGACAAACTGTTTGAAGCTCTGACTCCACATCTCAGCGATAGATCATTCAAAGTCTTTTCACGTGTAATGTGTTCTGAAAGAAATCTCAGAAATGACTTTACACAGACGTTGTAGCATACATAACCTGGATTCACCGTGACGATTGTGGATAATAGGAAACAAAAAGAGTAATGATGTTTGCATGAAAAACCAAAATGATAAAATGTTGTTCTAAAACCTGGACGTAGTCTACTGTGACTTCCCCCGAAGACTGTCTAAAACCTGACGTAGTCTCCGTGACTCCCGCAGACTGTCTTAAACTGCGTAGTCCTCTGTGAGTCCCCGCGACTGTCTAAAAGTCAATGTATTCAAACAGCTCTTATCATGCTGCCAGTAAAGACGTCCTAAAAATACCATTCGAACCACACCCTTGAGGGGCATGGATATGTCAGTGAGGCATTCATCAAAGTTGGGCCATGAACGTTCACAAATATCTGAGTGAAAAACAAAACGTTTAGAAGTGTTCATGTTGAGTGATGTTTCCTTCAGGAGAACAAGGACAGAAGATAATCAACATTCTCCATGCCATGTATTTGACCACCTAAATGAATCAGCATCAGTTCAAGTGTCTGCTATATTTAGTGTTGTAGCCAGAAAGTTCAGCTCATTTCCATTAAAGGAAGTAAAGGGTCGGAATAGTTCCTCCACCGCTGCTTTGACCTGAACACAAACAGAATGATTTGAATGTTTTCCTGATCGGATAAACTGCTGACTTGTCCAGGGTGTACCCCGCCTCTCCTGTTGAGGATAGGCTGCAGCCGCCCCGCGACCGCCACGTCTTAAGACTGAATGTAAGATTACATAAAATAGATTCTCACATTTTGTGAATCAGGAAACAGATGGGCCACAGCGCACAGGGTTACACTGAACTTTAGGGTCCACCACCTCCCAAATCTGACTTCAACCCCTGAATATATCACCGGCTGCAAATAACAAACCATCATTCACTGCAGGAGGAGTCAAACAAATATGTAAGCATGGTCTGATGGAAACAAGAAACAAAAAATTTTCCTGAAATGATTTGCCTAATATGAAAATTACTGTTCCAAATGGATCAAACGACACATAATCATTCTTAACTGATCATATTCGAGTCTGAAGTCACAGAATAGAGAGCGCCAACGAAGATGGACGTACTTCTTCTGCTCATCGTGGCAGCATCAGGCAAGTGTTTAATATGTTTTATATATGTTTATATTTTTGATTACAGCTCACTGATATATCGCAGTAGATACAAAACTTGTTATTTTACTTTCTATATATGATGGAGGAGTTCATTATATAAGGGATTCATCAGCGTGTGCAGAATGTGACTTTGATCAGGATGTTTCCATTGAACGTCTACGATTAAAAGTATATCTCTCCTCAGAGATGCACTCCTGTGTTTTAGTTGTATAGAACCCTCTCACCTGGATGACCCTGGATTTTATGATAGTCTACAAACAAACTGCTCAAAGTAACTGTGTCATCAAACAGAAGTCCTGATTTTTGGAGATTTTAATATGAACTGGTCTGACAGGGAAACAAAAACTGTCAGAATTAGATGTCAGTAAATTAAAGGGCCCAGCAGAATCACCAGATCAACTGAGTCTGAAACTGATTTGATATTTTGGAGCCGTGAAGAACGCATCGTGAAGACGTACAATCTCATGACGGGACGTCACATCACAGTGCGACTTTAGCAGCCAGGAAAGTGACGAAGAAACGCTTTGCTAAAATCTATTTTCCTGAAATCAGATACACTTGTAAAATCAAAACAGGATGTGTCTGCTTTAGAAAATTAATTTAAGGTGTGACCTGGAACAATGTTTGGAAAAACAATGATCTGAATAGAAGTTTATATTCAGCTGATAAACGTCATTTCAAACTTTCCATGGGTAAACGTGTTGATCAGACAATGATACAAAGAGATCTCACACTCAAAGCTCTGTGTGTGTGTGTGTGTGTGTGTGTGTGTGTGTGTGTGTGTGTGTGTGTGTGTGTGTGTGTGTGAGTGGAGTGTGCGTGTGTGTGTGTGTGTTGTGTGTGTGTGTTGTGTGGAGTGCAGAGTGTGCGTGTGTTGTGTGTGTGTGAGTGTGTGTGTGTGTGAGTGCAGAGTGTGAGTGTGTGTGTGTGTGTAGTGAGTGTGTGTGTGGTCTGTGAGTGTGTGTGTGTGTGTGGTGTGTGTGAGTGAGAGGTGTGTGTGAGTGGGTGTGTGTGTGTGTGTGGTGTGTGTGCGTGGAGTGTGCGTGATGTGTGGTGGGTGTGTGACAGTGTGTGTTGTGGTAGATGTGTGTCGGGGGTGTGTGTGTTGGAGTGAAGCAGTGTGAGTGGTGTGTGTGTGTGTGGAGGGAGTGTGTGTGTGTGTGAGGTGTGTGTGTGTGTGGGTGGGTGAGTGAACGTGTGCTGTGTGTGTGGGTGGTGTGTTGTGTGCGTGGAGTGTGCGTGTGTGTGTGTGTGTGTGTCCGGTTTGTCTGAGTGTGTGTGTAGTCCGGGTGTGTATCCGTGTGTGTGTGTGTGTGTGTAGTGGGTGTTCGCTGTGTGTGTCTGTGTATCTGTGTGTGTGTGGTATCTGTGTGTGTGTGTGTGTATCCGTGTGTGTGAGTGTGTGTGTGTGTGTGTGTGTGTGTGTGTGTGTGTGTGAGTGTGTGTGTGTGTCCGTCTGTGTAAGTGTGTCCGTATCTGTGTGTGTGTGTGTATCTGTGTGTGTGTGTGTGTGTATCCGTGTGTGTGAGTGTGTGTGTGTGTCTGTGTATTGTGTGTGTGTGTGATCTGTGTGGGTGTGTGTGTGTATCCGTGTGTGTGAGTGTGTGTGTGTGTGTGTCCGTGTGTGTGTCCGTGGTGTAGTGTGATGTGTATCTGTGTGTGTATCTGTGTGTGTGTATCCGTGTGTGTGTGTGTGAGAGAGTGTGTGAGTGAGTGTGGTGTGTATCTGTGTGTGTGTCTCTCTCTCTCTCTCTGGGGAGGAGGGGTGTGGTTGCAGTACCTCTTGTAAACACTAGGTGTCAGTGTTTCTCATACAGTTACATGTTGTTGCCCTCTGACATGTTGCCCCTGGTGGATCTGCCCTGATACTAGAACCAGGC
The DNA here is from genome assembly GCA_018985215.1 of Larimichthys polyactis. NCBI lineage: Eukaryota > Metazoa > Chordata > Actinopteri > Sciaenidae > Larimichthys > Larimichthys polyactis. The sequence continues at coordinate 48,952 of JAFMOB010000683.1, read as the reverse complement.
TTTAGTCTATATTTGAAGGGATCTTACTCAGTGGAGGAAGAAGTACTCGGATACTTTTAACTAAGTATTATTAGCAAAATGTACTTAAAGTCTGAAAAGTAAAAGTACTCATTAACTTATGTAATGTACTAATTAGGGCCCGAGCACGACACGCTCGAAAACTCACGACGATTTGTCTACCCCCCCCAAAGTCGGGTGTTAAATTTCGCATTTTGGGGGTCTCGCACATGGTGGCTCGACAGCGCCACCTAGATGTGTGTTTTTGGAGGTGCCCCTCCCCACAGTTTCATCCACAAGTACGAAATTTGGAGGGAGTATGTAACACGCCGAGACGCAAAAAAAAGTCTCTTGGTGACCCGGGCTACAGTGAAGCGTACGGCGTCCAATTTTTGCCAAAGTTGGATGTTTCGTGTTTTTGGGGTCATTTCCAGGGGTCGCATTTGAACTCCTCCTCCTGGGGATTTTATCTTTTTATTGCGCACAGCGCCAAGTTTCAAGCACATCGGATGGAATCCCTAGGAGGAGTTCGTTCAAATGCGACCCCTGGAAATGACCCGAAAAGTCCAAATATGACAAAAATTGGACGCCGTACGCTTCACTGTAGCCCGGGTCACCAAGAGACTTTTTTGTGCGTCTGGGCATGTTACATACTCCCTCCAAATTTCGTACATGTGGATGAAACCTTGGCGAGGGGCACCTACATGCACACATTTCGACGTGTGCACATGTGCGAGGGCATTTTTTGTAGCACAGGTCTAATCCATATCCATGTCTGTCACTACAGGGCTGTGTGCTGTCTCATCACATGCTGGACGTCAGTACCATTTTGTTTATGAGCTGAAGAACTGGACTGAAGCTCGGAGTTACTGCAGAGAGAAATACACAGACCTGGCTACGATAGACAACATGGAGGACATGAACACCCTGAACAGCATGGTAGATCTGAGCAAGATGGCCGACATTGAATACAAGCACGTGAGTTCACTTCTGTCTTTGTTTGTGACAGTTTTAAACGTGGTGGAAAGTTAAAGACCGACCTTCACCTCAGGCAGACTTTAAGTGTTTTCCCCATGTGTCACCTGTACTACAGTATCTTGACCAACACTGACAAAAAGTAATTTTCAGGTATTCATGGTATTTTAAAGCTTGTAATATCTTGGTAATAAAGAAATATTTATTTGATATTTAATATATTTTTTTTGCCTTGAGGAGCTTGAAGTCTTATTTTACAATTGAGGTTAAATAAACACAAATGAAATGTTTCTTTCAGCGTGCATGGATAGGGCTGTACGATGACCTGGACAGCTGGAGGTGGTCACTGTCGAACAAAGGTCTCTACAAACAAGGGGAGACTGAGTTCAGACGATGGGCTGAGGGAGAACCAAACAATGAGCATGGTAGAGAACACTGCACAGTCATGGTTCAAACTGGACTTTGGGTGGACGTCCCATGTGAATCGACCTCTGAGGCGGTGTGCATGGATGTCAAAGGTGAGAATATTAACTAGAGAAAGTAAGAAAATACCAGTTCAGTTCTGACTTCTCCCCTTCTTTGCTTTTGTTTGTCTCTTTGCTTTTAATATTTGGACCTATATATTATCAGCCAATGAATCAAACAAACTACCCCTCATACAGGTTGATTTAAAGAGCTTTCCAGATGACTGACAAGCTGATGATAAAACACAAGAAGCAAGACAATAAAAGAGTAAACACACGAGAAATAGAAATGATAAAAATGTTAATAAAACCAATGAGGTCAATAAAAATAGATTTTCTATATTCATATGCAGATATCTGTTTATAGAGATGAGATGAAATGTGTCTCCTTAATAATTCACACGTATAAAGCTGTTAACCGGTTAGGGACAACCAGATTGATCACTTCATGGCTCAGTGGTAGAGTGGGTCGTCCAGTAAGTTGCAATAGGTTGGCGGTTCGATCCCTGCCCTTGCTGCTCAAAAAAGATTGCCACGGCCAAGGTGCCCTTGAGCAGGGCACCGTACCCCCAACATCCGCTCCAGTGAGCACTGTTAGATACGAGGCATCGCTTGAATTTGTGTCAGTGTAATTACTCTCACTGCCAGAAGGGGGAGACAACAGTTCTGCTCCACAGGTTTGAATGATTGTTTTTAGTCCAAAGAGGTTCAATTGTTTTTACATAAAATCAATATTACTTGTCCAGGGTGTACCCCGCCTCTTGCCCAGTGCCAGCTGGGTTCAAGTAAAACAAAAACAAAGATAAAACTGAATGAATGAATTTCTGATTTCAGAACATTTTTTCTTCTTTCCTCTCCCATTAATCGTCTCCTGACCCCTCAGATTTATCTGGTGACCCTTTGGATGGACTCGACCCCTGGGTTGGGACCCACTGGTCTAAACTTATATAAGTGTATATAAAAGAATAATTTAAAGTAGCTCTACCTGGAGCAGCTCCAACAGTAACATGCTGCTCTAACTACATTGATGCATCAATCTAATAATGTCACATAGAATCAGATGTCAGCCACAGGAGACTTTAAAATGCAGTGCATGTACATTGTTTTTTAAAACTTCAAGTACATTTTACAGCTAATATGTCTGTACTTTTACCTAAATGAAATAAAGGATTTGTGCACTTCACTGTGCTCTGTTTTCAGGATCGGATGTGACATTTTTCCTCATCAACAAAACCATGACGTGGACTGAGGCCCAGAACTACTGCAGAACAAACTACACAGACCTGGCCAGCGTGAGAAACATGACAGAGAACCAGAAGATACAAGACCTGAAGGGTACGGAAGACAAAGTCTGGATCGGCCTTTTCAGAGACTCCTGGAAGTGGTTGGATGGAAGTCACTCTTCATTTAGGTACTGGGGAGTAGGGGAACCTAATAACAACGATATCACAGAGGCTTGTGTGGCAGCAAACTTTGAAAACTCTGGGCAATGGGCGGACTGGACCTGTGACTGGAAGAGGGAATTCATTTGCTACAGTCTACGTGAGTAATTAACCATGATTTGAATCATATTCATCGTATATTTGGATTAATGTTTAATTTAGTATCAAATGTTCCATAATGAGAATGTAACACAAACACTACAAAACAAGAAGTAATGGACAGAAAATACTTTTTAACACTCATGATGTTGATTTGTCATGAGATAGTTTGGATGCACTGACAGGTTTGTGTTGACTGAATGCTGAATGTAACTGCCACATTTTTCTCTGTCATTGTTTAACCTGATGAAATTCTGAGGAACGACAATGTTATTGAACAGATTTGTTTTTTTACAGCGCCTACAACAAAACGAGTGATCAAACTGCGTGTGTTGAAGAAGACCTCCGGTCTGGATTTGAATGACCCTGCTGTGAACGAGCAAATGTTAGAGCAGGTAAATCATGTTGGACCTGCTGTTAGAAACTGAACACGATCAGCTGATAATAAACCTGATCAGCCATCGTCAGTAATCAATACACAACCATTAATCCAACCAATACCAAAACATGGAGCTTCCACATGAGGAAAATATTAATAACAAAGCACAATGTAATATCTACATGTGAGTGATTATGTTGAGTTTTGTCTCTCAGCTCAGACAGAGGCTGAAGGACCAGGGCGTGAATCCAGACGATGTCAAACTGAGCTGGAGGAAGCAGGCGGATGGAAAGGTCTTCCACAAGGTGGAGAAGAAGACAGAGAAGAAGACAAAGAAGACTGAGCTCTAATGTCGGATTAGCTGCGTCTGTTTTCCTCAAAGTCCTCGTGTAACAGATCAGAACAGATCATCAACAATTAGTCACAACTGTTTGAAAAATCACTTATTCCTTTTAGTTATTTTTTCAAACAATATTTGCTGGTTCCAGCTTCTCAGATGTGATGATCTGAAGCTTTTCTTTGTTATATATAATCATCAGCTTCATATCTTTGGCTGTTAGATTTGAATTCATCTCCTTTTTTTTCTGACATTTTAT
>JAFMOB010000683.1:17500-40000 GCA_018985215.1 Larimichthys polyactis | reverse complement strand
CCGTGTGTGTTTTGTGTCCTAGCCCTGTCACCTGTTGTCCTCCACCTCGGTGCTCCGGCGTCAGAGAGCCACGTGTTTCGAATCTGCCACCCTGCTGTGCAGCCTGCTGCTCGGCGCCGACTACAACGCCTACTGCGTCAGCGGCTACGCCGTCAGAGAGATGTGTCTGCTGGACCAGAGCCAGCAGGAGTGCCCCCTACTGGCCGAGGAGGAGGGCAGGGTAGGCGAGCGATCAGACAGTTGGTGGACAGATGTTTAGGGCACAGTTATGAACGCGTGTCTGTGTTTGTGCGTGCAGAGCGTGATCTCCGAGCAGGAGCCACAGGACAACAAATACACCGTGAGGCCTCCGATGGAGCTGGACAGTCGCTTCCTCGCGCAGCAAGAGAAGAAGAAACAGGAGGCTGAAGCTGCGTTGCTTCTGAAACAACAACTACAGGAGGTAACAGACAAAGACAATCAGACAATGAATCATCAGCTCGACATCAAACCTTCCGTGTCTTCACCATCAGCAGAGCGAGCAGCGACCCAGCCGACGACCCGTTGCGAGGACTCCGGGTGCACTGCTGGGTTCTGGTGCTGTCAGGGAGTCGGAGCGTCCAGGAGAACTTCTTCATCGACCCGCTGACGGGGAAAAGCTACACGACTAAAGACGACAACTTCCTGGGCGTGGAGAGCGCGTGGAACAATCTCAACTACTACGTCAACATGCAGGAGTGCAACAACAGCTGCAAGGCAAGTACCACGACAGCTCCAGATGTGATTTACTGTTTACTGCCACAGACTGGACTGCAATCTGTGTGTGTGTGTGTGTGTGTGTGTGTGTGTGTGTGTTTGTGTGTGTGTGTGTGTGTAGGACATGGTGTTCGACCTGGAGGATTTAAAGACATGGGAGCCGCTCTTGTACGGCGCAGTCAGCAAAAATCAGCTGATTCTCGAAGCATCGGAGGGAAACGAGGAAATGACAGTGAGCAAAGTCGACAATGACGACAAGGTGTGTGGGTTTTTTTCCAAATACTGTGTGTGTGTGTGTGTGTGTGTGTGTGTGTGTGTGTGTGTGTGTGTGTGTGTGTGTGTGTGTGTGTGTGTGTATCACAGCCTGACAGATCTTCGTCCTCTGTGCAAGAGAGCATCGGACCTGGACCTGGACCTGGACCTCCACTCAGAGTTGGGGCTGTTTGATTTTATGGGCTTTAAGAAAACTATTTAAAGAAACACTCAGTGATAGAAAGGACAAACATTGAGCTCTTTGTCCTTCGTTTGTGTGTTTTGAAAGGCGGAAGAGCGGCCCCGGGTTTTAAGGATGCCGACATCCTGGGTCGGTCCAATCAGCATCTCGCAGAGAGGTACGGCAACTCCACTTGAACACAGTTTGTTTGTCAAAAGATCTCACAGGGTCACAGCTAGATTGATGTGGAGATGAATTCCCATCATGTAACTGAAAACCTGTTGAACAGTGGAGGGGTTCAGACAAAGAGTCCAACAGAACCGAGATGAGATCAGCCTGATACGTAGACGCGTTCATTCACGTGGTGCGTCCATGGTTAGTTGAATAAATGGTTCAAGAACTGCAATCATGACTCCAATATCAGGAAGAGAAATGTGGATCAGGACCAGATGAGCTCTGGTTCTTGAACCGGTTCAGTCGACAATAAATCATCTGTTTAATAGGAAATAAAGCTGCCTCCTGTGAGCTGTCTGCAGCTGACCACGACCAGCCTACGGATTTTAATGTCTGTCACAACAGTCGGACTTGGAGCGGTGAATATTTTCTGATGCTCCACAAACTGCCGCCTCTCTTTTTTTTTTTTTCTCATGCAGATCTGGAGACCCGTTACCCAGAAGGCCAGAGGGTGACCCACTACAGGAGGGCAAAGCTGGAGCGGTTTGCACCGTGGATCTCAGAAGGCCTCGTCACACGACTGACAACATACAAAGACCTGGACTGTGAGTGATCACGAGATGGTAAACATGGGGCTTTTGTTGGACATGTAATGTGTATGTGTGTGTGTGTGTGTTGTAGGTACTGAGGTCGTCATGGTGAAGGAGTGGTATCAGCACAGAAAAGACCACCTGGAGCAGAGGGAGGTCAACAAGGTCGACAACGTCACCACAGAACGCTTCAAAGACGGAAGAAGTTTCCAACTTTTATGTAAATCTGCTTTCTGGTGCTGCCCAGCTAAAACCTCACCTCTTTGCACAGCTCCTGTTCTGGCATGACACCGGCTCCGCTCCCTGTCAACAATCCCCCCAACGCTGTAACCCTCAGTGTTGGGGGGATTGTTGTCAGCAGTTTACTTCACTGTCCATCATAAACTCTGTAAATCACAGAGAGTTGAGGCGGAGCAGCCGGAGGACATCAGAGGGAAAACCAGAAAACATTTCCTCCATAAAATATGATCCAGTTTCACCAGAATCAGTGAAATAGTTGCTGCTGTGTGACTTAGTGCCGTAAAGCGTTACGTACTTCTCCAGACCCGGAGCCCAAAGTTACATAGTGTGAGAACAGACGTACGAATGACAGAGACACCGTTCACCTGATCACAGGTCAGAGTGGGATCACAGACGGTAGATCATCAGAGGAAAGTTACATAAAGTTCATTTAACTTGCTGCAGACTGCAGAGAACAGCCATGAAAACAAGCAAACGGAGAGTAGAGTTTAAATGTGCCGAGCTTCTCTTCCTGTCTGTCAGCGTTTGTCTCGCTCAGTTCACAGGTACATGTCCCTGAGCAAAGACAGCCAGCACGACATGAAGTTCAGTTCTACTCGCGTCGACGGTCTGGTGCGGAGGGTGGATTCACCGTTTGACATAACGGAGATGTTTGAGGGCCGGAGCGACTTCCTCTACTACCGGCACGCCGTCTTCAAGACATGCAACACGTTGCCAAGACCAGATGTGGACAACTATCAGGTCAAGGGACTGATCAGGGTAAAAACCAAGAAATGCAAAGCATATACTGTAGATGACATCGCTTCACTGAGAGCGCAAGGGTGATTGATTCATCTGTTTGTGTGTGTGTTGTGATGTGTGTTTTGGTGTGTGCAAACAGAAACTGGTGGAGCATTTCCACAGGAACACGTCCAAACCAGCCAACGAAGACGTGGCCGTGCGAGTGTTCACAGTGGGCTTCCAATGCCGCATCGAGTTGACCTATCACTTAGAGGATTACCAGTTTTCCCCTTCAAAGAGGACCTTCATCTTACCGCGAGAGCCAACAGAGAGGCGGAAGGGCGAGGGCTTTACTCCCGACATGGTCTCCAGCTTCCAGGTTCAGATGACAAACACATAACAGGATGCACAGCCTTTCAAAATAAAGGTCTCTATAGCTGCTACTGGTATCACACACTACAATGAAAACATTTGTGTGTGTGTGTGTGTGTGTGTGTGTGTGTTGGGTTCAGGAGGACCCAACTGAGAAGCCTCTCCACACTCTGGCTCTGCATAAGATGATGGTGGACCTGATGAAGGAGAAGGAGGAGGTATCTCTCCAAATCCAAGAGTCCATATATGAGGTAACCACGTCCTCAGACAACAACACGGCAGCAGCTCGGCGTCTGTCTTTCAGCCTTTTATTTCACCAAGCTCTCACCAACCACTAAAAGTCAGTCCCACATTTACTCTTGTCCGGCGGCTTCTTGCTCGCTCACTCTCTCCTTTTCTCTTCTTAGCTTCCTCCGTCAGCGTCCTCTTCACTCTCTGCTCCTCTGCCATCATGTCCATAGAGACTGTTGAGATTGCTTGCCCAGCTTTGGTTCTGGCACGACACCGGCTCTGTGCCCCAGGCCTGTAAACCTCTTCTTCTTCTTCTTCTTCTTCTTCTTCTTCCCGGTGATCCAAAACGCCGTCGTACAAACGCTTACACTCCCACTGTAGCACAGCTAACAAACTGAGCTAACAGCAGCTACAGCTGGCGCAGTTTACTTCACTGTCCATCAGGAAAATCAGAGAGAGAGAGATACATTGTGATTTTTTTGCTTTTACTGAAGTTTAATGTTTGTTTGATGTTAATATTTCTTCCACCACTTTTGTGTGAGCAGACGAAGGCCATTGTGGAGTGCAGGAGGCAGGAAGAGAAACATGTTCAGCTTTACTACTCACCGTGGACGACAACAGGCGCCGCCGAGGCCCGCAGACGGAGACAGGAAATGGTAGCACAAATACAGAAACCCAAACCAAGCCTCATGAAAATGATTATTTCCAATTAGGAAGACATTATGTCAAGACCTCCACCTCAAATGTCAAAATTCAGCAGTGTATTGTACAGACCAACGCACCTTCTTCTGTCCTCGCAGGAGCGTCAGGCTTTGGAGGAGCAGAAGTGGCTGCAGGAGATGGAGACGGACATCATGGCTCCCTTCCTGATCGGGCAGAACAACACAATGAATCTGACCGGCGCGCAGGCCAAGAAGTTCTACCAGGACAGTTTGGACAAGTATAAAGAGAAACTGGTCAACCAAGTCACCTTCATCCACAGTCGCTTCATTACGGTTCGTAAACGAGTTCCAAGAACTCATATTCAACATTAAATCCCAGTCTCTGCATGAGAACCAGCTCAACAATGACGCCTTGTGGAGATGCTGACATGTTTTGAATCTGTGTTTAGGAAACAAATAACCTACAGAAGAAGCAGGAGTGGTACCAGAAGAACCAGCTGAACATGACGGCCCAGCAGGAGGAAGAGTACCAAACCTACTGCGCTGAGAAAATGCTGCAAATACAAGTGGCCAAGAAACGCCTCAGCATGTCAGTCCAACCAAAACCGGCCAACAGCTTAATTTAGTTTGTAACATCTTTAAATCAAATAACGATGCTCGCTGGCACTGTAGATGATTATTTATGTTTGTTTGTTTCAGGCACAAAGAAGCAGCTCCTAAAAAGATTGATGATTTTATTCAGAAGCTGAGAGCAGACCCTCGACTGAAGCCTCACCTGCCTCCTTTATAAACACATACAAAGTACATTCAGGATATTTCTACTGCATTTAAAGTACAAAATAAAATAAATACAAGAAGGAAATACTGAATCATAGTTTGTTTGATCCAAGCTGCAACACAGGAAGTACCAAAAACTGCACTTCCTCTTCTCGTCCACTTGAGGCTGTCTGCGGGGACGTCACGGAGACTACGTCCAGGTTTTAGACAGTCTGCGGGGACGTCACTGAGACTACGTACAGGTTTTAGACAGTCTGCGGGGACGTCACTGAGACTACGTACAGGTTTTAGACAGTCTGTGGGGACGTCACAGAGACTACGTCCAGGTTTTAGACAGTCTGCGGGGACGTCACGGAGACTACGTCCAGGTTTTAGACAGTCTGCGGGGACGTCACAGAGACTACGTCCAGGTTTTAGACAGTCTGCAGGGACGTCACTGAGACTACGTCCAGGTTTTAGACAGTCTGCGGGGACGTCACGGAGACTACGTCCAGGTTTTAGACAGTCTGCAGGGACGTCACGGAGACTACGTCCAGGTTTTAGACAGTCATGCGTGGACGTCACCGAGACTACGTCCAGGTTTTTAGACGATCTGCGGTAAAGAGCTGGGAACAGTTTGGGTCATTTGGAAAAAGTCAGATATTTTGGACACGTTTCTCTGAGACATGTCTGGACATGACGTAACAGAGACTACGTCCAGGCAGTAGCTCAGTCCATAGGGACTTGGCTGGGGAACCGGAGGGTGGCCGGTTCAAATCCTGTATGGATCAAAAATATGGACGGTGGACTGGTAGCTGGAGAGGTGCCAGTCCACCTCGTGGGCACTGCTGAGGTGCCCCTGAGCAAGGCACTGACCCCCCCCCAACTGCTCTCAGGGACCCATCACTCCACCATCTCTGTCCACAGTGCATGTTACATTACATTACATTACATTACATTACATTGCATTTAGCAGACGCTTTTATCCAAAGCGACTTACAGAGGAGGACATAACTTGAGAAAGGTGTAAAGGACACAGAATAGTTGTTAGTTTTGTTAGTTTTGTTAGGCAGGGAAGCATTCTCGAAACAGAAAGGTTTTTACAAGTTTTTTAAAGGTAGAAAGGGATGTTGCTGTTCTAGTAGCCGTTGGTAGGTCATTCCACCATTTGGGGATGACCACAGAGAAGAGTTTAGAGTGACCTCGCTTTGCGGGAGCCGAGGGTACAACTAGACGGTTTGTATGAGCCGAGCGTAACGCCCTGGTCGGGACATGAGCCTTTAGTAAGACGCTGAGATAGGCAGGGGCAGATCCTGAGGTGGTTTTGTAGGCTAGCGTCAAAGCTTTGTGTTTAATTCTGGCAGCTACAGGCAGCCAGTGCAGGTCGCTGAAGAGTGGGGTGACATGTGACCTTTTAGGTTGATTGAAAACCAGTCGTGCTGCAGCATTCTGGACCATTTGCAATGGTTTGATCGCGCAAGCAGGTAGGCCAGCCAAGAGCGAGTTGCAGTAATCGAGGCGGGAGCTGACTGTAGCCTGGATCAGGAGCTGAGCGGCATATTGGGTCAGGTACGGTCTGATTTTTCTAATATTGTACAATGCATAGCGACATGACCTCGCAACGGAGGAAATGTGTTCAGAGAGAGAAAGACGATCATCTAGTACGACGCCCAGGTTTCTAGCAGCATGGTTAGGGGTAATAGTGACAGTACCAATTTCCAGGTTGAAGTCATGGCAGATTGACTCATGGGCAGGGATGACCAGGAGTTCGGTTTTCGACAGATTAAGCTGGAGATGGTGGTCTTTCATCCAAGTAGACAGATCAGAGAGACAGGCGGAGATGCGTGCGGAGACCGTGGTGTCGTCCGGCTGGAACGAAAGGTATAGCTGTGTGTCATCGGCATAGCAGTGGTAGGAGAAGCCGTGTGAGCGGATAACATGGGACAGCGAGGTGGTGTAGATGGCAAACAGAAGGGGACCCAGTACCGACCCCTGCGGCACCCCCGTGGAGAGGGTATGAGTCGATGACAGACGACCTTGCCAAGACACATTAAAGGAGCGTCCAGCGAGGTAGGACTCAAGCCAGGAGTGGGCAGAGCCTGTAATGCCCATGTTATCGAGTGTGGTTAGGAGTATGTCGTGATTGACTGTATCGAAGGCAGCCGATAAGTCGAGAAGGATGAGTACCGATGATTGCCCTCGTGCTCTGGCTGTTTTTAAGGCTTCGGAGACAGATAGTAAGGCTGTTTCGGTGGAGTGGCCTCTTCTGAAACCCGATTGTTTTGGGTCAAGTAGGTGGTGATGGGTGAGGAAGTCAGTGATTTGTTTAGAGACCGCCCTCTCAATGGTTTTCGAGAGGAAGGGAAGCAGTGACACCGGCCGATAATTTTCAACCAAGGCGGGGTTAAGCGTAGACTTTTTCAGTAATGGCGTAACTCTGGCTTGTTTGAAGGCCGCTGGAAATACGCCTGAGGACAGTGAGGCATTAATCACGGATGTGATCTGTGGGACTACCGTAGGAGCGATATCTTGTAGGAGTTTAGAGGGGATGGGGTCCAGCGGGCAGGTGGTGGGTCGGTTGTTAATGGTCAGTTTGGATACCTCGTCTTCCGAGAGAGGGGTGAACGAGGAGAGAGTTGCGCTGTTGTCTCGGGGGGGTAGCATGTCTATGAGCCTTGTACTGCACGTGTGTGTCTGGGTTAAAATGCATGTAATAGAAAAAGTTTAATAAAGTGTCAGTAAGTTTAATATCTTTGATTTAATACCTTTAATAAATGCATGTTGTGTTGTGTCTTAATAATATTAATTAGATTGCATTCGTTATAAACATCTTGTGACGTCACTGCCTCATTAAACGTCGGACAGAGGCGTGATGACGTGTGACGGAGGCGTGATGACGTGTGACGGAGGCGTGATGACGTGTGACGGAGGCGTTCACGCGCACCGGATGACAGATAAACACAAACCAGCTGAGCTGCTGCGCATGCGCCGTGCGGCCATCACACAGTAATGAAGAGTGCCGTGCACAAGCAGCGCGAGAGGTAAACCAGCTCTGTGACGTGTTTAACGCTCGGAGCGCGCGGAAGGGTTCGTAAAGGTGTGCCGCGTGCATGACCAGGTAACCTGTGACGTCAGACTCGTGTCCCGCGCGCAGCTGTCACTCAGCTAACCGTGTTAGCCGCGTTAGCTCGTCTGTCACACACCGAGCCCGTTTACCGGGACCGGCTCAGAGAGCAGCTGAGTGTCGGTGTGTCCGCGGGTCGTCTCTTTGTTCTTTGTTCGTTTTTAAAGTTTAATGTTTTTTAAAGTCGCCGCTCTTTGAAGTTAGCTCGTAGCGTTAGCATGTTAGCCACTGTCAAGTATCTTCTCGAGGGGGGCGGTGCCCTTTTCTGTTGACTGACAGCAGCGTCGTCCAATGAGCGTCGTGAATAGGTGTCCTCGGCCAATGAGCTTCTTTCACGCTAACGTGAGCAGAAGAGTTAGTTTCAGTGGTCACGCGCCGTTTAACGCGCGCGCTTTTAATCCGACTCAAACTACATCGACCGAGATTCACGAAGCATTAAACTACAAAAAGTTTCATTCAGCGACGTCGTGTTTGTGTGTGTCGTCATCACGTAACGTACGTTGGACGTTTTAAAACTTTTTTTTTTAACGGCAGCACGCCGAGTAACGACGTCATCACGTAAACGCTTTGACGCACGTCGCGCGCACGGATGGAAACGGTGACGTATGAAGTTCACGGCTATGGAAGCCTAAAAGTGCCAAAAATGAATAATTATTTAAATAATAAATGTTTAATTGTATAATGTAATTACGTGTATATGTAAATCATTACTACCTGTTTAATGCAAAAATATTTTCATTGACTCAAAAATACTTTATTAGTATTTATTTATTTTATTTTATTATTGCAAAAACAGTTGATTATTTTGTTAAATTTTGTATTTAATTTATTCATTACTTATTGCAGAAATATTATTTTCATTTTTTAATTATTAAAAACATGAATGACTTATTGCAGCATGAACTTAGACAGGAAAGTCATTTTTAGTTTAGCATTCTTTGAGAATTTCTGATTAAATAATAATATGATTTCACAAAAAACAACCTAGAAGATTTCTGCTAATATAAAAATGTGTTTTATTAATTTATAATTAGCAAGTTGTGAATGTTTTGTGTTTTCTTTGGTCTTCTGTGACAGTAACAGGAACATTTTTCATCATTTTTTGGACCATGAGCTGATGACTCGAGGAAAAGATCGTCATACTGATCGATAATTAAAATAATCATTACCTGCTGCAGTAAAACAGAAAAAGTTTCTTTGTTAGAAGCAAATTTAAATGATTTTTTTGTGTGTTTCCATCAGATGAAGACTCCACCGGACAGGTCAGGAATCATCTTTGAGGTCGGAGCTCAGCTGGAGGCCCGAGACCGCCACAAGAACTGGTCTGGACCACACACACACACACACACACACACACACACACACACACACACACACACACACACACACACACACACACACACACCTCCGGCTTCTGTTTGTTTATTTTAAACTTGAATCTTCAGTTAACTTTTAAAATCATCATCCTGTTGATGTTGTGATCATCAGGTACCCGGCCACCATCGAGAAGATCGACTACGACAAAGAGCGGGTTCTGATCCATTATCGTCAGTGGAGCCGTCGGCACAACGAGTGGTTTCATTGGACCTCGCCGTACCTTCGACCGCTGGAGCGAGTCAGCCTGAGGAGGCAGGGCCTGAATCCACCGTGTTCACAGCCGGTACGACCGCCGTCAGGACGGGACGGACTCGTGTCCTGGTTGAATTTGATGTTTGTTGTTCTTCTGTGTTGGACTTTATTTCTCTTGTTTTGTCTCAGGTGTTTGTGTCGGGGACGAGGGTTCTGGCCTGTTGGACGGACTGTCGTTTCTACCCGGCCAAAATCCTCCGAGTCAACAGAGACGGTGAGGCTTCACCTGTAACACCTCAGAGTATTGCAGATGATTCAGTTATTAGTTAATATATATATAACTTTAATATATCGTCCATCCCTCACTCATTACTTTTTAATGTGTGTGTGTGTGTGTGTGTGTGTGTGTGTGTGTGTGTGTGTGTGTGTGTGTGTGTGTGTTAGACTCCTACACTGTGCGGTTCTATGACGGCGTGGTTCGGACCGTGAAGCCCACCAAGGTCAAACCTTTCCAGGAAGTAAGAAATGCTGCACTCTCATTGGCCCTTATCTCAGTGGCTTCACCAATCACAGCTTCCAGTTCTTAACTTGTGTGTTTTTGTTTGTTTGTTTGTTTGTTTGTTTGTTGACGCTGGCAGAAGTCCAGATCTGACAAGAGCGCGGTGGGAAGTGAAGGATGGGAGGAAGGGGAGAGCGAAGAGGAGGAGGACGACGGTGGAGAGAGAGGGGACGAGGAGGAGGACAAGAAAAAGGATGAGGAAGGAGGAGAGGAGGAGAAGGTGACAGAGGAGAAGGAAGGAGCTGAGGAGGTGGAGGAGGAGGAGGAGGAGAGGAAGAGGAAGGTGGAACCTTCATCCTCCCATCCACCAGCAAAGAAGAAAACAGCTGATGACGGTGAGTTGCAAGCCTTTTTATTGTCACTATACGTAAAAAGAGATTAAAACTCCAATGAAAAATATAAAATATACAATATAGACAAAGGAAGGGGGTGAGGTGCACAGTCCTGAGCAGTTTATAACAAGCTGCTCCTCTCTCAGGTAGAAGTGGCGGAGCTCAGGACGAGCCAGTCACAGCTGACTCCACCCAGCCGGCGCCTGCTAACCCCGCCCACGTCGACAAAGGTAAATATCGTAATATTTCACCTCCTGCTGCAAAATTCACTTATTAATTATCGTCAATATGAGACAATTAATAAACCTGGTTCTGGTTCTTTGTCCTCTCTCTCAGACGTCCTGTCGGAGCGTCAGGCTCACCTGCCCACCACACACAGGTTCAGCAGAGAGCCACGTAAGACTCACACACACTCACACGCATGAACACACACTGCAGTGATCGTTTGAATACAGAATTTGTTTATAGTTGTTCCTGAAGCTTGGAAGCGCCTGAACGCATCACCGACATCACAAACTGTCCGGTTCAGAAGTGTTCTGGTTCAGAAGCGTCCCAGCACACAAACAGCATAGAGAAGCCGCTGGATTTTCAAAATAAAACACCCCACGCAAACTGCCGGTTGTAAAAATAGAAACAAATAAAGTATGTAGCATGTTTACACATTTAGAAGCATGTTTAGAAAAACATGAACCAGGAAAATTACCAAATCTGAGCCAGTAAACAAAGTCTGGAAGGAGAAACGCTTCTGAAACGCTCCTGGTGGAGTCTGACAGTTTTCAAAATAAAACATCCTGAGCAGACTCCAGAGTGTAGGCAGCTACTGTCCCCCTCACTTCTGGAGCCAGCCTCAAGTGGACGTTTGAGGAACTGCAGTTTGTGGCTTCACCTCATGGACACGGAGGTTGGCAGCACATAAACAACAACACTTCCTGTATTCATTTCAAATTAAAAGCCTTCAGCAGACAGAGGCCCTTCATTTCTTTACCAAGGCTTTTGTTGTGAAGCATTTGCAGGAAGGTGTAGCTGTACGTCTGCGTCTCAGAGATTCGTCATGTTGGCACAGTCGATGTACAGACACATGGTTCCGCTGTGTCTCCGTCCTGTGTTTGACCGTCCCCCTCTGTCCTCTCAGTGTACAGGGTGATAAAGAACCAGCCTCCCCCCATCCTCTCCATCGAGTTGGACCACAACCCCTTCAAGTGTCCCGCAGCGGGCTGCACCAAGTCGTTCAGAAAGGCGAGCCTGCTGCACTACCACATCAAGTACTACCACTCGGACCAGCAGCTGGACGAGCGAGGTGGCGAGCAGGAGGCGGCTCCGCTGCTGAGGTGGGTTCAAATCCCTGGACGGGAGCGTCACAGGACGCGATGTGTGTTTGACACTGACACTGAGCTCGATCTTGTAGGAGGAAGCGGTCATCTTCAAAGGGCGGCGGCGACTTCGCGTCGGACCAGGACGATAGCTGTCACCATGACGACAGAGAGCACAGCACCATGGGAACAGGTAGGACGGCTGTACATGCAGATGTGTAACATAAAGACGTTTACGTGCCTGACCTGTCTGTCTGTCTGACCTGTCTGTCTGTCTGCCTGCAGAGGAAGTAAAAAAAGATGCAGGACAGGACAGAAAGGAGAGGAAGAACTTCCTGAGAGTCAAACTAAAGAAGAAGAAAAAGAAGAAGAAGAAGAAGAAAAGTCAGTCAGGTGAGAGCACGAGTTCAGTCTTTAAAACCAGCAACACACGACCACAGAGTCTGAGACCACGTGTGACCAAGTGACACGTTTATTTTGAATCCTCCACCAGCTCAGTGTTTCATTCATTAACTCACTCACTGATTATTGTTGTAGCTTCACATCTTAAGCTGTGAATTTGAGGTTCTGCAGTTTTTCAGACTTGATATTTTCTTCTTCAACAACTCTTAACGACGGGCTCGCCGTTACCCCCGTATGCATGCACTTATTGAAAAAGGACGCATATGAGATGTGTGAGAAGAACATTTATTGATTTGATTATATGCAGGTTTGCATTTCTGGCGAGGACGGAGATACACGGCACGGGACGCAGGGCCAGTCCGCTCGTAGTCCGCCTGAACACACAAAACACAGACACACACACTAAATACACGAGTAGGAAGAGTAGGAAGTATGATGCTGATGCTGATGTAGCCGCCTCGTAAACACAAATGACCTGAACTTGTTGGTGATTTTCTGTTTTTCTACATTTTTCCTCACAGTTCATAGAAAACTAATAAACTTTATTTGAATGTGAACACAAATGAAGCCGATTGAACTCTGTTATTAGTCGTAATTTCTGTGTTCTCATCAGGATTTGGCAGCAGTGATGATGAGATCTCTGAAAGACCTGCGATCACTCTGAAGCTGTCCACGGATCATCCCAACACACCCACACACGGTCAGAACACGCACACACACACACACACACACTTATGTCCATGGCTCGTCTCTGACGCTCTCTAATCTTTCAGTGGACGACGGCAGCGACTGGTCGACGTTGACGGCCGAGAGCGGAGAGGACACGTCCTCTTGGCCCGTTGCTATGGAGACAGAGGACTGTGAGGTGGTGAGGTGTGTGTGTGAGGTGGACGAGGAGAACGACTTCATGATCCAGGTAAGATGCACACACACACACACACACACACACACACACTGCCGTGTCACTTTGACACGCCCGTCCTCACGCCGTGTGTCTCTCTGCAGTGTGAGTCGTGTCTGTGCTGGCAGCACGGCACCTGTATGGGTCTATACGAAGACAACGTCCCACACAACTACATCTGCTACTACTGCAGACACACTGCAGGTCAGCATCCCACACACTGCCTAAAACATGAGTGTGTGTGTGTGTGTGTGTCTCATCCTGACTTGTGTGACCGTCACGTTCAGGTTGGAGGCGGGCTCAGCGTTTCCTGTCTGAACCTGATTTGCTGATATCTGGTCACATGTTCGGCCTGTCGTGCGTGAAGGAGAACTACTCGGAGGTCAACGCCTCGAAGATCTCGCACACGAGCCGCCTGCTGGCGCACACACACGGCCTCCATCAGGTCCTCAGCAGCCTGCAGCTCAAAATCAGCCTCTTACAGTGAGTTCGGTTACTCACACTCACGGCTCGCCTCGAGTCCACGGGGACGTACGCTCACTCTGTCCATCCGTCTGTCCACGCAGCTCGCACGCCCACCCCGATCTGCAGCTCTGGAGGTTGCCGTGGAGACGAGAGGAGGGGCCGAAGTTGGCGTCCAGCCCGAAAGGAGAGAGCGCGCTCTGTTACGTCAGCAGCGAACACTGCTACCAGAAGCCCGAAGCATCATGGGAAAAATCAGACGAGACGGACACCGAGCAGAAGGTAAACAAACACAAACAGGAAGTATGTCAGCAAGTTCAACGTTTGGTATTAGTTTGTTTGACGTACCTTCATCATGACAGTAGTGTAGAGGGACAGATGTGTCACTTCCAGCTGTTGGTAGTGTTGTAGAGGAGCTCCTCTCTTCAGGAGGTCTGTGAAGGTAGAGAGGGACGCCCTGATCTGTAGGAGCTGGTAGGACGTTCCACCAACGGGGAACAACAGACAGAAAAGTTTGGACTGTCCTGAGCGTACGGGTGGCAGAGCCAGGAGGAGGGAACATCTTTCTGTGTGAGGACGATCAAGAACCAGAGACTGCTTTGTAGTCAGTGTTAGAGATCTGAGTTTAACGTGGCTGCTGCAGGTCGACTGAGGAGCTCCATGATCGAAGAGCAGGCGAGCCGCCACGTTCTGGATCATCTGAAGAGGTTTCATGAGATGACGGCAGCCTGTGTGAGGAACTGGTTAGCATGTGAGTCAGGTGATGCCGCCACGTTTTAGCATACACCTGTGAACGTGACGACGTATCAGACTGATTTATCAACTTATTATAAATCATATTCCAGTGAGCTCAAGGTTCATTCTCATTCTAAATGTTCACATATATGATATAATCACATCATACTGTGAAAATACATCGGACATCGATGTAGTACACGTACCATAGTTTGAGAACCCAGGCTCATCTCACACTTTAGACCTTCATAATTAAATTAAACCTCAGCAGAGAGAAAGTCAGTCACCTCTACTCTGACAGTGTGTGATGGCCACAGGTGATCACAGGTGATGTTATGGATGTGTGAAGTCAGTAGGTGTGGTGTTAATAAACAAAACTGGGCTCCGACACACACACACACACACACACACACACACACACACACACACACACACACACCCCCACACACCAGCCTCTCAGCACTGAACAGGCTCCTGCTGTTGCTATGAGACCGCCCTAAACCAGTTTGAAGCTCCGGGCTTGTTCTTGGAAATGTGGATCTATTTTTACCTGCTGGTGAAGTTTCAGAGAACATCGTCCTCGTAGAAGAACACTAAACTGTCACGATGCTGCTCCTGTTTCTTCACCTCTTCCTCCTCACACACATCAGGTTTTATCCATGAACCATCATCATGTTTCCTGTTTCCTGTTCCCTGCAGGATATCAAAGCTGAAGATGTCGACAGGAAGCCGGCTGACGTCGCTGCAGATCCGACCGTGGTGACGGACACACTCAGAGAGGCCTGCATTAAAACAGAGAACCACACACACACTCGGACACACACGCAGGATCCCGTGGCCGAGTGTCAGCTGAACCTGCTGGATCACGTCGAGTCTCTTCACCACCAGATCAGTGCCAGGATGGACCTGATAGAGAGAGAACTCGATGGTAACACACACATACACACTGATTTACAGTAAACTACACAAAAGTAAGAATTTGCCCCACGGTGGGAATGAATCAAGTTATAATCTAAAACACACTGCGTGAACTCGAGGGCAGTGAAACACTGAACCAGTTTCATGAATTGTCATTAGTCACAAAAACAGAAAAAGGAAACCAGGGGTGAAAATACGGACGACCCCACTGAAAAAAAACCCCCCCGACCGAGATCCGACCCCACAGACGACCCCACAACGACCCCCGGACGAGCTAACGACTAACATGTCACTATAAATACATCGCTCTCTCCTCTCCTCTCTCTCTCCCCCTCGTCTCTCCCTCTCGTCTCCTCTCTCTCTCTCTGCGCTCTCTCTCTCGTCTCTCTCCATTTTAGAGTCCTGGTTGGACCACTCGGGCGAGCTCGAGCCTCCCGACCCGTTGTCCCGCCTCCCGCAGCTCAAGCAGCGAATCAGGCGGCTGCTGCGTGACCTGTGCACTGTGAGACGGCTGTCGGTTTGGCGCTGACGCTCTCCATTCCTTAAACTCCGACCCCCCTGACATCTGACCCTTTGCAAGTCACTGCTAGCCACAACGAGACTGACGGACGGGGCTGGCACACGAGTAGAATGCGAGGGAGGCGTAGAGCACAACTCTAAGTCTGGAGACAAATCTGTGGTTTGTTTACTTCAGAGTCTCAGGACGGCGCCGCCCTGGAGGAGAAAAGATGCACTGCAACGCAAACAGGACGACCACTTCTTCTTATAAACTGATTTTCTTCGTTAAAGTTAGCAGAACATTTACCGAGAAAGCCTCCAGACGGTGCCCGACCACACGGCGATGACACGTTTGATTGATTTGGTTCCGATGTCATCCGTGTGGTCGGGACACGATAACTGTCGTTGGCATCAGACGAAGTTTACAGCTGAGTTTAGCCTGAATGTTTCTAGCAGCCGTCTGACAAACGCTGATTTTTGAAGATGCAAGGATTTAGTGGGAGATTTCCACAGTTTCTAAGTTCGATATTTCTGAAGGCAGGTTTTGTAATTTTACTGTTTAACTGTTTGGAGAAGGAAAAAAACATCTTGTCAGAGGGTTTCATGGCTTTATATGGTGACCACTAACATCTCTCTAAAGAGTCAATGAAAAGGTCATCCAGCGCTAACTACTCTTTTTGCCCTGTGGTCCAATCACACTTGAGGAAGCCTGGATCAGCTTTCACCTTTCCTGTACGCGATATCTCTTTTCCTGTTTTTAACAACCCATGTTTTGCTCTGTAGCAAAAGGTTGAACCAGGCTCGCTGAGCTGCTGTTGGAGCACAGGCTCAGATTCAGTTAACTCAGTTGCTAATAAGTTCTCAGTTCATTTCAAAGGTGTATTTGTACCATCCTGTCTCACTACTGTGTGTAAACTTTGTACAGCTGATCATCTCAAACAGCTTCTTGTATTTTGGACATTTCTAGGTTAAAGTTCAGCGGTTGGGAACAGGATCAGTAACGACACATTTCATCTGCGTTCTTTAGCCAACAGAGCTGTCTGTCAGCTGTTCACAGCTCGTGTATATAGAAATAATTGCCGACAGATGAAGAACACTGCTTGTGTTTATAAGCGTTGTTAGTATTTTTTATTGAAATAAAAACGAACCAACAAAACTTTCCTCTGATTTTAAAGTGTAAATGTGTCAAAGTGAAAGTTTCCTACGCCTGTATGAAGTCAACTGTATAAAGCTGTAGATTTATTTTGATAGGAAGGTTGGCTGTGATTGGTTGGTGGGTTTTACTCGCGGTGTCTCGACATCACGGCCAGGTGGAGTCTCGTTTATCCACCTGATGTGGTCATGTAATGACTTTTTGACGTCAGAGCTTCAAAGACAAAAGTTTCTTTTTTACTTTTGTACTTTGTTTAAAGCATGAAACAAAAAGTTTTTGGACTTTGATTAAAATGGTCACGCTCGCTCGGTTTGGACTTTTTTTTTGTAAAACACAACATGCAGCGCGCCGACCACCTGACAACAGTGTTCTCAGTATTAAAAATAAATGATTTTATTGTTTATTACATACATTTTCTTCAACTCTTCATTTATTTTGATAAAATCTGTCAGTTTGATCCATAAAGAAGCCTAAAAACAGCTGATTTGTGTGGACCACTGCAATATGAACTCCTCTTCACACCTCGATAAACTACAAACATTAATCTCGTGTCACATCATTTACTTTGATTTAGCCTCAACGGCCGAGCAGTCACCTAAAACTGCAGCTCCTCTCGTCGTCCACTTAAATTAATATAATGTAGATGGATGATTTGAAGGTGTGAGCTCGTCCTGTGTTCATGTTTAGTTTATGTCTCCATATCATCAGTATGTGTGTTATATGAAGGTCCAGTAAACCAGATGGTGTCTCTGTTTGTTTACAGACCACCAGGACACTCCCTTATGTCACAGTGTGTGTGTGTTACAGTAACCCTCCCCCTGCAGTACAATACATTGACTGAGAGCCTAAACATGGACTCTGCAGTGAAGTATCAGATGGATGAATGCAGCAAACCAACAGCTCAGTGTCATGTTAAAATATTAAAGGTTTTCATGTTAATGAAGCCTGAACCTAACAACGGAAAACTGAAAACACCAACATGAGTAGACGGTCTGTGGGGACGTCTCAGAGACTACGTCCAGGTTTTAGACAGTCTGCGGGGACGTCACAGAGACTACGTCCAGGTTTTAGACAGTCTGCGGGGACGTCACAGAGACTACGTCCAGGTTTTAGACAGTCTGCGGGGACGTCACAGAGACTACGTCCAGGTTTTAGACAGTCTGCGGGGACGTCACAGAGACTACGTCCAGGTTTTAGACAGTCTGTGGGGACGTCACAGAGACTACGTCCAGGTTTTAGACAGTCTGTGACGTCTGTGGGGACGTCACGGAGACTATGTCCAGGTTTTAGACAGTCTGCGGGGACATCACGGAGACTACGTCCAGGTTTTAGACAGTCTGTGGGGACGTCTCAGAGACTACGTCCAGGTTTTAGACAGTCTGCGGGGACGTCACAGAGACTACGTCCAGGTTTTAGACAGTCTGCGGGGACGTCACAGAGACTACGTCCAGGTTTTAGACAGTCTGTGGGGACGTCACAGAGACTACGTCCAGGTTTTAGACAGTCTGTGTGGACGTCTCAGAGACTACGTCCAGGTTTTAGACAGTCTGCGGGGACGTCACAGAGACTACGTCCAGGTTTTAGACAGTCTGCGGGGACGTCTCGGAGACTACGTCCAGGTTTTAGACAGTCTGCGGGGACGTCACAGAGACTCGACCAGGTTTTAGACAGTCTGTGTGGACGTCACAGAGACTACGTCCAGGTTTTAGACAGTCTGCGGGGACGTCACGGAGACTACGACCAGGTTTTAGACAGTCTGCGGGGACGTCACAGAGACTACGTCCAGGTTTTAGACAGTCTGCGGGGACGTCTCAGAGACTACGTCCAGGTTTTAGACAGTCTGCGGGGACGTCACAGAGAATACGTCCAGGTTTTAGACAGTCTGCGGGGACGTCTCAGAGACTACGTCCAGGTTTTAGACAGTCTGCGGGGACGTCACAGAGACTACGTCCAGGTTTTAGACAGTCTGCGGGGACGTCACAGAGACTACGTCCAGGTTTTAGACAGTCTGTGTGGACGTCTCAGAGACTACGTCCAGGTTTTAGACAGTCTGTGTGGACGTCTCAGAGACTACGTCCAGGTTTTAGACAGTCTGTGTGGACGTCTGAGAGACTACGTCCAGGTTTTAGACAGTCTGCGGGGACGTCACAGAGACTAGTCCAGGTTTTAGACAGTCTGCGGGGACGTCACAGAGACTACGTCCAGGTTTTAGACAGTCTGCGGGGACGTCACAGAGACTACGTCCAGGTTTTAGACAGTCTGCGGGGACGTCACGGAGACTACGTCCAGGTTTTAGACAGTCTGTGGGGACGTCACAGAGACTACGTCCAGGTTTTAGACAGTCTGTGGGGACGTCACAGAGACTACGTCCAGGTTTTAGACAGTCTGCGGGGACGTCACAGAGACTACGTCCAGGTTTTAGACAGTCTGTGGGGACGTCACAGAGACTACGTCCAGGTTTTAGACAGTCTGCGGGGACGTCTCAGAGACTACGTCCAGGTTTTAGACAGTCTGTGGGGACGTCAGGGAGACCACGTCCAGGTTTTAGACAGTCTGTGGGGACGTCACAGAGACTACGTCCAGGTTTTAGACAGTCTGCAGGGACGTCACAGAGACTACGTCCAGGTTTTAGACAGTCTGTGGGGACGTCAGGAAGACCACGTCCAGGTTTTAGACAGTCTGTGGGGACGTCACAGAGACTACGTCCAGGTTTTAGACAGTCTGCGGGGACGTCACAGAGACTACGTCCAGGTTTTAGACAGTCTGTGGGGACGTCACAGAGACTACGTCCAGGTTTTAGACAGTCTGTGGGGACGTCAGGGAGACCACGTCCAGGTTTTAGACAGTCTGCGGGGACGTCTCAGAGACTACGTCCAGGTTTTAGACAGTCTGTGGGGACGTCACAGAGACTACGTCCAGGTTTTAGACAGTCTGCAGGGACGTCACAGAGACTACGTCCAGGTTTTAGACAGTCTGTGGGGACGTCACAGAGACTACGTCCAGGTTTTAGACAGTCTGCAGGGACGTCACAGAGACTACGTCCAGGTTTTAGACAGTCTGCGGGGACGTCTCAGAGACTACGTCCAGGTTTTTAGACAGTCTGCGGGGACGTCACAGAGACTACGTCCAGGTTTTAGACAGTCTGCAGGGACGTCACAGAGACTACGTCCAGGTTTTAGACAGTCTGTGGGGACGTCAGGGAGACTACGTCCAGGTTTTAGACAGTCTGTGGGGACGTCACAGAGACTACGTCCAGGTTTTAGACAGTCTGCAGGGACGTCTCAGAGACTACGTCCAGGTTTTAGACAGTCTGCGGGGACGTCACAGAGACTACGTCCAGGTTTTAGACAGTCTGCAGGGACGTCACAGAGACTACGTCCAGGTTTTAGACAGTCTGCGGGGACGTCACAGAGACTACGTCCAGGTTTTAGACAGTCTGCGGGGACGTCACAGAGACTACGTCCAGGTTTTAGACAGTCTGTGGGGACGTCACGGAGACTACGTCCAGGTTTTAGACAGTCTGTGGGGACGTCACGGAGACTACGTCCAGGTTTTAGACAGTCTGTGGGGACTTTAATAATAAATCAGTGTTTAATAGTTTTATATGACGTCAGCAAACCGTGGGGCACCTGTCCCCCCCCCCCTGGTGTTGACGGTGACGTAGCTCCGCCCCTTGCCCCACAGACCGTCCTCGTGCCGCTGACAGTTCAGTCCGCTCCGACGGTTGAAACGTCACAATCCGGTTAACGGTTAACGGCCGCTGGATTAAAAACCGGCAACTCAGAGTGAGCTACTGGAGCTAACGGCTATCGGTGAGTGGCTAACGGTGCGTTAACGGTTAACGGGTAGTCAGCTCGTTAACCAGCTGGTTAACGGTTAACGGTTAACGGGCAGGTGAAGCAGGTTAGCTCGTGCTGCTGTTGATGGTTTATCCTCTATGGCGACGGTGTGTTAGGTTACAGGTGTGTGTGTGTGTGTGTGTGTGTGTGTGTGTGTGTGTGTGTGTGTCACTAACGTCGCCCATAGTAACGGTTGCTAAGCCCGAGCTGTCTGTCTGGAGCACCGAGGCTCTTTAATTAGGCAGAGTGTGTGTGTGTGTGTGTGTTAGTGTGTGTGTGAGTGTGGGCGGACAGCACACACACACACACTCACACACACACACACACACACACACACACACACACACACACACACACACACACACACGGTTACCGAGCTTCAAACTGTCGAGTATTAATTTAGAAACGTCTGAAAAACGTTAAAAAAACATAATTAATTTATTTAAATGTGACCGTTGAGATGCAGAAGTGCATTCTGGGATTTGATGTTTTACGTGAGACCTGTGGAGCCTCTGATGATGTCACGTGATTCAGTTCAAGCTTTATTTATCTTCCACACAGACTCTTTGTCATATTTATTAATATTCTGATCTACAGACATGAAGCTGAACTTTGTCCTGCTCATGCTCTGTCTGCAGATCAGAGTAGAATAATAATAAATATTATAATCTGATCTAAAAAGACATAGTTCAGCTTCATGGTGTGCAGACGTGATGATGAACAGCAGCACTGAAGAAGATCATTCTAGAGGAACCAGGAGGAACCAGGAGGAACCAGGAGGGACCACAAAGAACCAGGAGGAACTATAAGGAACCACAAAGAACCAGGAGGAACCATGAGGAACCATGAGGAACCAGGAGGAACCAGGAGGAACTATAAGAACCAGGAGGAACAACAAAGAACCACAAGGAACCAGGAGGAACCAGGAGGAACCACAAAGAACCAGGAGGAACTATAAGGAACCACAAAGAACCAGGAGGAACCAGGAGGAACCACAAAGAACCAGGAGGAACCATTAGGAACCACAAAGAACCAGGAGGAACTATAAAGAACCAGGAGGAACTATAAGGAACCACAAACAACCAGGAGGAACTATAAGGAACCAGGAGGAACTATAAGGAACCAGAAGGAACCACAAAGAACCAGGAGGAACTATAAGGAACCACAAAGAACCAGGAGGAACCATAAGGAACCACAAAGAACCAGGAGGAACTATAAGGAACCAGGAGGAACCACAAAGAACCAGGAGGAACTATAAGGAACCAGGAGGAACCACAAAGAACCAGGAGGAACTATAAGGAACCACAAAGAACCAGGAGGAACCATTAGGAACCACAAAGAACCAGGAGGAACCATTAGGAACCACAAAGAACCAGGAGGAACCATGAGGAACCACAAAGAACCAGGAGGAACCATGAGGAACTACAAAGAACCAGGAGGAATCAGGAGGAACTACAAAGAACCAGGAGGAATCAGGAGGAACCACAGCAGCTGCAGAGCAGCTGCTCTAAAAACTGCAGCTGCCTCGATCCGGTTATCTCCGCCCGCGGGCCAACGGCGTCAAAGCGGGTCGACATCAGGCTGCGACACAAAGCTAACGGACACGGACTGTGGATCAGATCCAAGACAGCGACGACTATGAAAGTAGATTAGTGCCATATATTTGAAGAAGAGCAGACTATGATTTGCACTTGTAAAACCCGTAATTCGCAACTTGTGAATGCGCATCTCGCAACTTGTGAACGCGCATCTCAGAGTTTGTAAGTGTAACTTCAGATCCACACA